>JZKD02S1727373.1:72563-101388 GCA_000966675.3 Picea glauca
TTTTAGGAGATTAATATGTACATTGGATTTTGAGTCACTTTAATGTCCAAGTAGTAGTGATGTCCCCAATTTGTCATCTCAAAGCCTTTCTTCCACTGTTTTTTTTTTTTTAATATGGATGCAATATAGCTTTCATTGTTCCATGTTATCAATAAATCATCTACATACACTACAAAATATATCACATTTTTGCCTATTCTCTTGACAAACAAAGTTGCATTATCAAGATTAAAGTGCTTGAAATTCAGTTTCAGAAGATGCTTTGTCAACATTTCATACCAAGGATCACGGTGCTTGTTTCAATCCATATAAAGATTTAATGAGCTTGCATACTTTCTATCCTTGTCCCTTCACAACAAAACCTTCCGAATGAGACGTAAAGACATTCTCTTTAAAGTCTCCATTCAAGAAAGTCTTCACATCTATTTGATGAACTGTCCACCCATTTTGTGTTGCCAAGGAAAAGTGAGTACGAATGGTAACCCATTCTATTGTGGGGGAAAAAGTCTCCTCATAATCAATACATTATTTTTGTGCAACCTTTTGCTGCGAGCCTCACTTTGTGCTTGTCAAGTGAGCCATCCGATTTGTACTTGTTTTTGAAGACCCACTTACAACAAATTGGTTTGATTCCGAATGGAGGGTCCAACTTCCACGTCCTATTCTTGATGAGAGCATCATACTCCTTCTGCATAGCTTCTTTCCACTCATCATGGAAAGTGGCTTTTTCAAAGGAAGTTGGTTCAAAGTTGGTAGAGAAATTCAAATCACAATCATATGAAACATTCATATCATTTATATCACCTAAATTTGAATTAACTACATTACCTTCATCTTGTCTTGTAGAACTTCTGGTTCATGTTTTTTTGACTTCATCAGGATGAACACTTTCAAGTGTTTTTATGAGCCACTTTGGTGGACCTTTTTGAGATGGTCCAGATTACTCCACTGATTGAGATGGTGCTGAATTCTCATTAAAGTTTAGCCTTTCAGTCCTATCAATCACATCATCCAAATGAACTTTAGGTTATGATGAAGTGGCTAGAACTTCACATGAGGGGAAGATGGTGCTTCAAAAGGAGAGATTCCAGAGATTAATCCAAGATAGGGATCCCCCCTTCAAGATGTGGAATCTCATCATCAAATTCATGATATGCCTTTACATGGGTGAATTTATCCAAATGTTCAATCTGTCGCTCAATAGTCTTGTCATTCTTGGAGGATTCAAGAAAAATTACATCTCTGGAAAGAATAAATTACTTGTTTACCTCATCATAAAGACTCCATTCCTTGGTGCTATTTGAGTACCCCAAGAAGACACACCTTCGATTCCTAGCATCAAGCTTGTTTCTTTGCTCAGGAATCAAGGCATAGCAGGTGGAACCAAAGATCATGAGATGCTTCATCAAAGGAATGCAATCATATCACATTTCCTAAGGAGTCTTATTTCCAAGAGCATGAGATGGACACATGTTTTTCACATAAATTGGAAATAGAACTGCATAACTCCAAAACATCAATTTCACATTTTTGAAAAACATATGGAACAACCCATATTTAAGAGAGTTTGATTCATTCTTTCAGCTACACCATTTTGTTGAGTATTGTATGGAACAATGATTTGATGCTGAATCCCCATGTTTGCAAAGATAGTTTTCAAATTCATTAGATGTATATTTGTTAGCTTTTTAGCTCGGGAGGTACTCCGGATGTATGTCTTGTATGCAAAAGTTACCTTGTACCTACACTACTAAACACTTGACTTTGTAATGGGTTTTTATAAAGTTGTGATAAAGTGGTTCTTTTATTAAAGTGTACCTTCTACTATTAAAGTGACTTTATTTCATAAAGTGCACTTATGTTATAAAGTGAAAATGTACTTTGATATTTTAAAGTGATTTATTTTGGAGGGAATGAATCATGACCCTTGATTTTGTAAAGAGAAGATTAGATCTAGGGTTGGAGAAGGTGAATGGTCACTTTCAGATTATAAGATAATACATTGGGTAGTGTGCAAGACACATTGAAGAAGAGTTCGAGAGATATTTTTCTAAGAGAGCTTGAGAGAGGAAAGAGGGTAGCAAGGAGGGAACATTTCCCAAGAGAAAATTTTGTTTTGTAAGAACTGTAATTTATTGTTGTGTTGGAGGCCGTATTGTATGGATACGTACAGTTCGTACAAGGGAAAAAGGGCACAAAAATCGAGGCATTGTTTGGCATGATTTTCGAGGCTGTTTGGATGATTTTTCTTGCCACAGTAGGGTCATACAAAGCAGTGTGTATAGCATATTTAGGGCACATTTCTCAAGGTGCTGATTTCTGGGCAAGCCGTACAATAGTACGGATTTGGCACATTTTCCAAGGCAAAATATTGTGGGGGCAATTTTCTGTGTTGTAAGTGAATTTCTCTTTACCAAAAATTGTATTGTTGTTGTTGATATATATTTCCCAAAGATAATAAAATCTCTCTCTCCACATTGGGGTTTTCCCTGACATTGCCTAAATTTCTGAGTATTTCATGGTTGAATGGTTCTTGTTCATTGTGTTTATTCCGCTACAAAATCGCTTAGCAATGTGCATTTCTGCTTATGGTAATTTCTGAATGTGGGTTTAGACATTTCAAAGTTCACAGAAGACAATTATCTCTAGGTTTCTAAGTGTATGGCATAATTTAGTCTTGCTATTTTTGTCATTTAAATTTCTACATGGTATCAGAGCTTGGGCTCTGAGAGACAATGAACATTGAGATTTTTGGGCAAGTTTGAAGGGGGGAAATCTGTTGTTTGTTTTCCTTTGAATAGTGACACGGAATATGGCTGCATCGGTTGGATGAAATTTCCAACTATTTGCAGTGGAAGGTTCAGATGTCAGCTTTTCTCAAGGAGAACAAGATTTAGAACTATGCCAGTTCTTTTGTTGTCGCTCC
The DNA here is from genome assembly GCA_000966675.3 of Picea glauca. NCBI lineage: Eukaryota > Viridiplantae > Streptophyta > Pinopsida > Pinales > Pinaceae > Picea > Picea glauca. Next base: position 75,490 of record JZKD02S1727373.1, read on the forward strand.
CACAACAGATCCCGTTGCTTTGGATTTGCATGAAGTAATGAGGCCAAAGCTCAGAGGATTGTTTTGGATGGGGTGAAGGACCACCTTATTCCACACTTGGCTTAGAAGAAGACAACCCAAGAGATGTGGGATGTACTTAAGAACTTATTTGAGGCGAATAATGAAAACCAGAAGATGGCCTTGAAGGATAAGCTGCATGATACCAAGATGAGTAATGGAGAGAGTGTGTCTTCTTATCTTACATGGGTAGCTCAAGTGAAAGATGAGCTGGCTGCAATTGGGGAGGTCATATCGGATTCAGAGTTGGTGAGGATAGCCTTGAAATGCTTCACCAAGGAATGGGCAGTCTTTGTGAAGTGTGTGGTGAGTCGTGAGCATATTCCAGATTGGAGCAGACTGTGGTATGATTTCACTCAGGAGGAGATCCGAGAGGGATCTCATAACAGTGGACAAAAGGAAGACAGAGCTGAGGAGAATGTTGCTCTTGCTGCAAAGGGCAAGAAGAAAGGAAATTCCAGGAGGGACTTGAGTAAATTCAGATGTTACTGTTGTAACCAGTTGGGGCACCTTGTTTCTCAGTGTCCTCAGAAGAAGAAGAAGAGGAAGGAATAGAAGGGGCCTAATACAACTGCTACAACAACCATGGAGGAATTTATACCAAGTTTGATAAGGAATTTTCTTTAGTTACTCTAGTATCCAGTGTCGGTAGTGGAGGATTTGGGGGTGATAACAGATGGATTGTTGACAATGGAGCCTCTTGTCACATAACGAGAATCTGGCGAGTATTCCTTATTATCACAGAGACAGGTCCTGGCCAAGTGATGGAGAGAAAAAAGAGGTATGGTGCGAATTGTACATGGATTTGGAAGGGTTAGATTCCGACTCGAGTATGGAGGATTCTTGGAGCTTGGTGGAGTTCTCTTTGTTCTAGAGTTGAGGGTTAACTTGCTCTCAGTATCAACCTTGAAGAATGATGGATATTGTACACTGTTCAAGAGGGGACATGTAGTTATCTATAGGGAGGGGGCGAACCCGATGGAACCACAATTGATTGGTGATCGGGTGGACAGGTTGTACATGTTGCGAGGTCAACCTTCAGGATATGATTCAATGTCGGATGAGGAGCATGAGGCTTCTGAGATTGCGGTGGGCCCAATTATTCAGTATTGCATTCCGAGAGAAGAGAGGGAGTCTCTTTTGAGCACCGACATGAGGCTCAACTGGTGTGATCGAACCGATGCTCAAGGTGGAGTGGATTCTCCTAGGATCTTAGGGTTTAGAGTGGATGCCAGGAGAAGATCTTCTAGTTTGAGTTCTGTGCAGGTGTTGAGGATGGCTCCAGGTTCAGTGGGAGGTCTTATTGAGCATAGTGTGATGCGACTAGATGATGGATATGGTAATGAGTACATCCCTCGCTAAGAGGGAGTGTTAGATTTTTAGGCCGAGAGGTACTCCGCATGTGTGTCTTGTATGCAGAAGTTACCTTGTACCTACACTACTAGACACTTGACTTTGTAATAGGTTTTTATAAAGTTGTGATAAAGTGGTTCTTTTATTAAAGTGTACCTTCTAATATTAAAGTGACTTTATATCATAAAGTGCACTTATGTTATAAAGTAAAAATGTACTTTAATATTTTAAAGTGATTTAGTTTGGAGGGAATGAAACATGACCCTTGATCTTGTAAAGACAAGATTAGATTTTGGCCATTAGATCTAAGGTTGGAGAAGGTGAAGGGTCACTTTCATATTATAAGAGAATGCATTGGGTAGTGTGCAAGACACATTGGAGAAGAGTTCGTGAGAGATGTTTTGAGAGAGCTTGTGAGAGGAAAGAGAGAAGCAAGGAGGGAACATGTTTCAAGAGAGCTTGGGCACATTTCCCAAGAGAGAAATTTCTATTTTGTGAGTGTTGTAATTTACTACTGTGTTGGAGGCTGTACTGTATAGATCCATACAGGGAGAGAAAGAGGGCATGAAAATCGAGGCATTGTTTGGCATGATTTTCGAGGCTATTTGGAGGGTTTTTCTTGCTGCAGCAGGGCCACACAGAGCAGTCCATACAACATATTGAGGGCACATTTCTCAAGGTGATGATTTCTGGGCAGGCTGTACAATAGTATAGATTTGGCACATTTTCCAAGGCAAAATATTGTGGGAGCAGTTTTGTGTGCTGTAAGTGAATTTCTCTTTACTGGAAATTGTATTGTTGCTGCTGATATATATTTCCTGAAGCTAATAAAGTCTCTCTCTCTCTCTCTCTCTCTCTCTGGGTTTCCCCACATTGGGGTTTTCCCTGACATTGCCTAAATTTCTGAGTATTTCATGGTTGAATGGTTGTTGTTCATTATGTTTATTCCGCTGCAAAATTGCTTAGCAATGTGTATTTCTGCTTATGGTAATTTCTGAATGTGGGTTTAGACATTTCAAAGTTCATAGAAGACAATTATCTCTAGATTGCTAAGTGTATGACAAAATTTAGTCTTGTTGATTTTGTCATTTAAATTTATACAATATTCTCTTCCAGTATCAGTACAAAGAGAGCCAATATGTGATTGTGCTTCATTTTGGATCCATACATGAATTTTTTTGAAAGTTTCAAAATCTTGTGATTTTTCTTTCAACAAGTACACCCAACACATATTGGTGTAAACATCAATAAAATGACATGATATATTTATTACCATTAGAATATGGAACAAACACGGGGCTACACAAATCAGAATGTATCATTCCAAGTTTTCTACATGCTCTGGAAGTAGAATCATGAAATGTTTTTTTGCTATGATTTCCAAGGATACAAGCATTACATCATTTAAGATTCCTAGGAATAATAGGCAAACCAAAAACACCATTATTTTTCAACAAATTAAGGCTGTCACAGTTAATGTGTCCAAAACTAGCATGCCATAATAGACTAGATGGAAATGCACCTTCATCATGATGAGAGAGGTATGCAAAATTATGTGCATGAGTAGATGCCCCTTTCAACTTTAGCAATCTTCCATCCTCCACTCTAGTCATAACGACCATGTTGTTAGATAATTTCCTTATTTCAACTTTTCCACCGAAGATTTGAATAGGGTGGCCTTATTGTCGAATGTGCACAAGAGACAACGAGTTCCTTCACAACTCAGGAAGATATAACACATCGTTCATAAGAAAATCCAGGAGTCCAAGTGTTGATGTTTTCTAGCTCAGATAGGTACTTCCACATTGGTTCATGTCTAATGTGTGCAAGTCGTCATTAATACCTCTCAGAACTTCGGAAATCCATTTTAATAATTCAATTATTAAAGGGAATGTCATTTTAGAATTAATAGAGGTTAATTTAAATAAAATGCCTAAGTTTTTGGCATTAATCATTTAAGTTAATTAAATAAATCTTAGCCTTTGATCTCAAGTGAGAGAGATTTAATCTCAACCATTGATCACTTTGGAGATTAGGATTATGGCTCATCTAAAAGATTATAAAATGAAACCAAGGGAGAGGAGGAGACATGCATTGTGCAAGGATTCAATGACTCATGTGAGTGGAGAAGGACTTTCACTCTTCTCATTTCAGTGAGAGAATTTCTGCAGAAATTTCTAGCAGGCTATACCAAGTAAGGAAGAGGTCGAGATATTTCCTGGAGGGGTTGTAGATCCCAATTTTTTTTTCCAAAGAGGCCACACAACCCACAACTAGCAACCACAGGGGATGTACAGTCTGTGAGAAGAAACCGCACAATCAATACAACCCATGATGGATACTGTACAACCATGTGGGAAGTGGGCAGGGACATCGAGAGGGAAGAGGATTTCATCAGGTGAAATAAGCCCAAGTTTTGCTTCTGTTAGTATTTTCTTAGTGGGCCATTATTCCAGTAAGGAAGCCTTGATTTTCATAATAAATCATCTCATTGTTGATTTTACTTTAGGGTTTTTTTCCAGGGGTATTTACCAAAAAATATTCGTGTACATGTGTTTGGTTTCCTATTTTACTGATACTGCAATTTATGGTTAAGAATCTCAATGTGCTTTTATTCAATATATATGCATTTTATTTAATCAAGGATTTACTATGAATTAATTGTCGTGACTAGGGTTCAAGGAAATTTAACATGGTGTCAAAGCTAACATTCCGAAGGGGATTAGACAGGGTTTTGTCATAGGTTTTATAGCAGATTTAAATCCCAATGGTTTATATTCCTTATAAAATCGTTGATTTGAATATGGACACAATTGGTTTGCGGTTTGAGGACAGATTGGAGGGTGCATCTAATTTCATTCCTTGGAAGGCGAGGGTTACATTAATTCTCATGAAGAATGGGTTGTGGGATTTTGCAAATACCATAGTGACCCCACCAATGGATCTAAACAACTTGGCTGCCCATGAGAAGAAAGATGTGAAAGAAAGGAGGATCATCTTAGATCCGGTGAATGATCACTTGATTCGTCACCTATATGAGAACAAGTCAGGAAGGGATATGTTTGTAACACTGACAAATATTTTTCAGAGCAGTAATGCAAATAGGAAGATGGTGTTGAAAGAAAAATTTAGAAACACCAAGATGACCAAATCAAATACAATGACTATATATCTCACCAAGATCATTTAGGTACATGATCAATTGGCGACAGTCGGGGTGATTGTGACATATGAGGAGATGGTGAGGAAAAACACGAATGGTTTCACAAGCCATAGACCCCATTCATCAAGGGAATTTTTCACGAGAGGCACTTCCTAGTTTGACAGACTATGGGATGATTTCATCCAGGAGGAGATTAGGGAGGAATATCTAGTAAGCCAAAAAAAAGGCGACAATGAGAATCTGACTCTTGCTAGTCAAGTAAGGAAGCACATGGGGAATATAGGTGGAGATTTGGCTTCACAGGTTGGAAAGAAGAAGGATTTAAGCAAAGTGAAATGATTTGCATGCCACAAGAGTGGTCACTATTCTTCAAAGTGTCCTGAATGGAAGAAAGGGAAGGTTAAGTCTCAACAAGTAATAATATCTGCAAAACATCAACTCAAGGAGTTTTCTAAGAGGTTCAAGAAGGATTTCTTGTTAGTCTCTTATATTTTTGGCACATTTTCCAATAGTTCCTGGTTCCTGGTTTGTGGATATTGAGGATTCTTGTCACATGAAGGGGACCCAGAAGTTGTTCACCAATTTTTTAGAGAAGGACTTAGATTTGCGTGTGGAGAATGGCACAAATTCCAAGTGTGGTGTAGAGGGAGTCATGATAGTCGTGTTTTAGTTGGAGTTATGAGGTTCTTTGGAGGTGGCAAATGTGTTGTATTTTCCAAAGATTAAAATGATTTTTCTCTCATTTTCAACAATGCAGGATGGGGGATATGCCATCACTTTCGAGGATGGTCAGGTTCTTATTCATCCAAAAGGATCTAGCCTTGACTCAACACGAGTTCTTTGTAACATTAAGGGAAATATATACAGGTTAAAGGCCAAACTAAACTGCGCTCTGGTTCATGAAAATGATGACCTGTGAGCTTTGGCATAGGAGGATGGGTCACTTGCATCACATAGAACTACCTTCATTGAGGGAGATTGTCATTGGTCTTCCAGAGTTTAGTGTCGAGTGGTGGGGAGTATGCAAGGATTGTGCTCTTGGAAATAATGCGAAGGATGTGTTTCCAAGCAGTAAGAGCGGATCTAAGGGGATCTTGGATCTAATACATATAGACGTATGTGGTATGATGTTAATAGATTCAATGAGCGATTCTAGTTACTTTGTGACCTTCATTGATGATTTCTCTAGGAGGATGTGTATTTTCTTCATGAGGGCCAAGAGTGAGGTATTTAGTAAGCTTTGATAGTTTAAGGATCTAGTGGAGAATCATATTGGAAAGAAAATCAGAGTTTGGAGGTCAAATAATGGGGGTGAGTACACCTCAAAAGACTTCAATTATTTCTACAGGGAAGCGGGGATAAAGAGGGAGGTGAAAGTACCTTAGAACTTTTTAGGTTCTTTTTGTCACAAGGGTGGGAAAAATGAGGTCCCTTAACTATATAGTTAGGCTATCCAAAAAGCACAACAAAGAGTTAGTTGGTTAGTGGCTCAACTAACACAAAGAAATAGGAAATAAACAACAATGAAATAAATCTAAACTAAGCAAGTGATAACTCAAAATGAATGCACAAAGAAAACACAAGCGATGTATACCAAGTAAACTGATATTTGAATCGATATTCCTTGGAGAAATATGAGAACTTATGAGTCCTATCTTCCTCCTTGGGAAGGCTCTTGAGTCCCCAAGTAAAAAATATTCTTTCTACTATCAATGGATAACAAAGGAAAACAATGAAAAAAAGAGTGATGGACTACTCAAGGGGAGAGAGTCCTAACACTTTCTATGGATTCCCAAAATCTTTAAATGAGAAGCATAAAAATACTCAAATGCCTCTTATTTTTTTCATACAATAGACCTTTATTTATAGGAGGATGGAAATCTTTTTCTTAACTAGTTCCAAATGTGAATGGGAGGCCCTTGGAAGTACCTCCCATCCTTTTTAATGATTCCAAGGAAACATTTGGGGGCGATTTTGGGTATTGGGGAGATCCCCTTCATCCCAAAAGTGGTTGAGTCCTGACCAAACTAATCAATGCACCGTTTTTACTTCTGCGTGGGTCTTTCGAATGTCAGTCACGTACTATGCACATCATACACCATGTTAGCCTGTGCAGATGTGCACATGCTTCTTTTGCTGAATGTGCGCTGATTTTTAGAACCACTTTCACATAGTTTTATGACTGTCTTTCCTAACTGAGTGTAATCCTTCTATGAATATCGATAGCATGCTGTGTTTGTGTTAATTGTTTCTTCATCCATTGTCTGCATTTGTGGTCAACCATTTTTCGGTGATAGCAAATGCCCCCTGATGTGTGAGGCTAGGAGAAGACGTATAGTTGAAATACATCATAGTTTCTTTTTTTGATGATGATATTGTGTAGAAAGTGAGAAAAATTGAATGTGAGGAGCTGTGAGAGGCACCCGTAGGAGGGAGAGGGGAAGAAAGATTAGTACAAAGTATGCTAGTAAAAAAAAGTGTTTTTACAAACGAGGTGGACATGGCCCATGGTCATATCATGAAACCATAAAGGAATAGTAGTAACTGAACTTGTTGACGAAGTAGATATCTACAGTTCCCTCAGGGGCATTAAAAACAACATATGCCAATTTTGGTGGCAGAATTGGCTCTGAATCGAGTGGTGAACGACTCAGAAGCATTGATGGCCTAACAAATTCATAGGTCTTTGGATGCTACTAAAAACTACAATGGTTGCAAAGTAAGATCCACCATAACATGAAACTGTGCTGGAGTCGAATGTCATGGGGATCAACGACATCAGAGAGAAATTAAGACTCTCTCTATGATTTCTGAGGCTAGTCATTGTCAATGGAATGAGAGCCAATATACTGTCACCTTTTCTGAAATTTTTTTGATGTCGACATGAAAGGTGATGTGACGATAAGAAGCAAAGGGCTTCTGGATATCCGGTTGATCAAAATGGTGTCATAAGTTGTATTGGTACTAGTAAATGGGGTGATAATCATGAACGATGTCTGGAATATATGAGATTCCGGAAATTCCCTTGGTTGGGGGGTATTGATGGATGGAAATAATTGTAAAATACTTTATGGTGTCAGGGGGATGGCCAGATAAGGGATAAATGTGCTGAAGGGGTGAGATTGCAAAGGGATGTAGCGTAGGTCAAAATATAGAGCAATATGGGATAGAAAGGTCTAGTGGTGGTCAAAATTTTGGCTTGGATATGTATATTTTCTGAGGTCCTATGAGGCTGCCATATAAGGTCTGTATTTGACCTTAGTATGGCTCTAAGTTTCAAATATGTGGCTGTCTTTTGATATTGTTTTAGGACAACAAAAATTCACCAAACTTTTAGCTCAATATTTGATGGTTAAGTGCCCTTTTGAGGTGCCCTTGCAACTGTTTTCTTTACTCAATGTTAGCACACACAATATACATCAAAACAAATAACACTACCTCTATATATTTAACTTTAAAATGCTGATCTACACTTCTAAGAATGCATGAAATTGACACATGGATTTTTGGTCAACATAACCCTGGAACCCCCCCCCAATGGGGAAAACCAATTTGGAGCAGATATATATAGAAGGCCTCAAAGAAAAATGTACAACATAGGAAACATATACAAGTGAACCTGGTACAATAAAAACCAATATAGGATGCCTTGGAGTTCCTCGAAGACTTCCCCACAAGCCTTGTGATGTAAGGCGTCCCTTGTCTCGGTGAGCCTTCCTTCTCTTTGCTTGCTTTGTCTTTATCCTGATCCTTTTCTCTTGCTTGTATTTGAACTTTCCTCGCCTTTGTCTTTGCCTTTGAAGTAGCCTCTTCCTCACAAGAAATCCTCATCATAGTGATGGTGCGCCCCTCTCCTCAAGTGCTCCCCCTCCTCATGCAAAAATTAACAAGGAGATGGTTTCTTCCTAGCCAAGTGCCCACAACCTATCATGATGTGTGCCTCCTATATACTAGATAAAACCCACCAAAGAATGAGCTCCCACTTTTCTTGATGTGCCTTCCGTCCAAGAATGCGCCCCTCCTCCATAGAATGCGTCTTCCCTCCCAATCTCTTGCACCCTTACTCATAGTATTTCCCTCTTCTCCTCTAGAACAAGCCACAAGCATACGAGTAAGCCTCCAAGAAATGGGTAAATACTCCTCCACTAGATGTACGCCCCTCCTCTCAAGGTTGCACCCCTCTCCACTAGAAAATGCGCCCTTCACCACAAGTATGCACCCTCCTCTAGAATGGTAGCCAAGCCTCCATGGAAGGCATATCCAAGCTCTCTCAATTCAAAAAAGGCTTCCGCCTCAAACCCTCATGCAAGTGCACCCTCCTCTCCTCACGATTTGTGCCCAAGCTCTTCTTCTCATCTCCTCTTCTCACAAGTGAAGAATGAGTCTCATAAATGCACTATACCCTCCTTTAGCCTCCTTTGTCCAAACCCTAAAATATCAATGGTGTAGATCCAATCTAGCCAAGTCTAATCAATGGGTGAGATTCAATCTCTAAATCTCACTTAGGAAACCCACTTTCCTCAGTTTTCTTTATGTCTATTAATTCACCCACTTTGTGAATTAATTGTCACTTTAATGACTTAAGTGACATATTTCAGTTTTGACTTAATTCTCCTAAGTCAAAGTGAAATTATAACCATAAAGTAAAGTACAAGGGTAATAGTCTCCCCCTTTGTGTTTAGAGATTCATAAACACATGGGGACCACTTTCCAAGGTACCCAAATATCAACACTCCCTCTTACCGAGGAATGTGCTTGTCACCACCAATATCATCCCTATAGTGGACATGGTTGCCTTCTGGAATATACTCGGTGAGTATGGATGTACCCTAATCATTGAAAGTAGTCACTTTCACAGATCTGCTCAATCTATGTGATCTATAGAAGGAAGTATCTCTCCATCTATCCAAGATCACCTAGATCTTGGTATCAAACCAAACATCTTCACCTTGGTATCCCACCAAGGATATCTACCTCCTTGCATCTCACCAACAATCACTAATCTTGGAATCCCACCAAGAGTCACTCTCTTTGAATATCACCAAGAGTCTCCACCTCTTGGTATCTCACCAAGAGTACTTGGATCTCAACATCTCACCAAGATCCTCAACTTGGCCTCTCGCCAAGTAGCTTCCACTTGAAGTGGATCCAAAACCTGATCTGCTCATATCCGTAGCCAAGTGAGGCTCAAGCCTTTGTGGTGCCCTGCTTCTCCTCCTCATCAATCTTTGATGCTCTGAAGATGTAGCACCAACTATCTGTCTGTTCGACAACTCTGAAACTAAAGCTATCCTGGGTGGACCAGTCACCCCCTCTGAAGATGGTTTCCAAGGAAAATGAGTCTGATATCCCTCTGAATCATTGCTATGAGTTAGTCAATCCTCCACAAATCTGTCTCCCCGTCTAATGTTGGATGGTGTAACAACAAACAAATTAGTCATGAATGCACAATCTGTCGCAAACTTCTCATTGAACTCAATCTCCTCTGTTGTCATTGTTGACACATCCTGCTGCTTCTTCCTCTTCTTGGGACACTGTCCTGGATAGTGACCCATATCTCCACAAGCAAAGAATCTCACTATGCTCATGTCTCTCTTCTTCCCACTACTGCTGCTCTCTCCTCCCCGTGGTGGGGTCCCAAACTTGGGACCCTGCTGACCTCCCCGGTCGGTCTTCTTCTTGCTCTTTGTCCAAAGAGAAAGGTCCTCATCACCCTGAACTGACTACTACTATTTCTACTACTATTCAGAAGCCTATGCTACTAGTCTAGTCTCCTCGTAGACAAAGTCATCCCACATCCTCTCCCATGTAGGCATAATCTCCCTCGAAAAAATGCTGCGAATGAATGGAGCCCATGGTTTGGTAAAGCTATTCAAAGTTGTCCTCACCATAGAGTTGGGATCCACCACATCTCCTATGAATCCAAGCTCATCTTTGATCTAAGTGTATCTACCAAGGAAGGAAGTAACTGACTCATCCTCGAGCATGCGAATTCCCGTCATTTGATCTTGAAGAACCAACTTCCAGTTCTCATTAGAGCTCTCATACAACTTGCATATAGATTCCCACATCTCAAATGCATAAGTCTTCCCAGTCAAGTGGGGAATGATATGATCCCTCACTGCATCACAAATGGTTCTCTTTGCCTTGTTGTTCCTCTTCCTGAACTCTTCCAACAATATAGGGGCAGTAATAGGAAGAACAAGAACAGGCACCTCAACTTAATCCCATAGTTCGAGGTCCTCTAAGAAAAAGACCATCCTCGCCTTCCAAGGCAACCAATTTCTAGCCCCAACTATCCTGTCCTCCACACGCATTTGATATACTGATATCACTGCCAAACTGCGCTCACTCTGATGCTTGAACTACAAAGGAACGTTGCCTCACTCCTGTCAACACAACTATGAAAAGAGGCAAGCGAACACTGACCTCACTCCTAGTAATATAAGTGTGAAAATAGGTCATGAAATATAGCCTCACTCCTGTCGACGCAGGTGTGAAAATAGGCTATCCAGAAGTGTCAAAAATCAACCCAACAAATCTGTCCACAAACTCTGTCAACAAGCTGTCCAAAATATGCCCTGAACTATCCACAAAAATGCTCAAAAATCAGTAAGTCTAAGCCACCATTGGCTCTAATACCATGTTGATTTTCTGAGGTCCTATGAGGCTTCCATATAAGGTTTGTCTTTGAACTTAGTATGGCTCTAAATTTCAAATATGTGTCTATATTTTGCTGCTGTTTTTGGCCAACAAACAGTCACCAAAATTTCAGCTCAATATTTGATGGTTAAGTTCCCTTTTGAGGTGCCCTTGCAAGTGTTTTCTTTACTCAATGTTAGCACATGAAATATACATCAAAACAAATAACACTACCTCTAGATATTTAACTCTAAAACGCTGATCTACACTTCTAAGCATGCATGAATTTGGCACAGATTTTTGGTCAACATGACCCTGGAAACCCCCCCCATGGGGAAAACTAGTTTGGAGTAGATATATATAGAAGGCCTCAAATAAAAATGTACAACACATGAAACATATACAAGTGAACCTGGTACAATAGAAACCACTCTTGGATGCCTTGGATTTCCTCAAAGACTTCCCCACAAGCCTTGTGAAGTAAGGCGCCCCTTGCCTTGGTGAGCCTTCCTTGTCTTTGATTGCTTTGTCTTTATCTTGATCCTTTTCTCTTGCTTGCCTTTGAACTTACCTTTCCTTTGAAGTATATTCCTCCTCACAAGAAAGCCTCATCATAGTGATGGTGCACCTCTCTCTTCAAGTGCGTCCCCTCCTCATGCAAAACTAAAAAAGGAGATGGTTTCTCCCTAGCCAAGCACCCACAACCTCTCATGATGCATGCCTCCTTTCTACTAGATAAAACCCACCAAATAATAATCTCCCACTTTGCTTGATGCACCTTCCCTCCAAGAATCCGCCCCCTCCTCAAGAAAATGTGCCCTCCTCCATAGAATGCGCCTTCCCTCCTGGATTCTTGCGCCCTTACTCATAGTAGCTCCCTCTTCTCCTCTAGAAGAAGCCACAAGCATATGAGTAAGCCTCCAAGAAATGGGTAAAGACTCCTCCACTAGATGTGCACCCCTCTCCACTAGCAAATGCGTCCTCCACCACAAGTATGTGCCCTCCTCTAGAATGGTAGCCAAGCCTCCATGGAAGGCATCTCCAATCTCTCTCAACTCAACAAAGGCTTCCTCCTCAAACCCTCATGCAAGTGCACCCTCCTCTGCTCAAGATTTGTGCCCAAGCTCTCCTTCTCATCTCCTCTTTTCACAAGTGAAGAATGAGTCTCATAAATTCACTATACCTTCCTTTATCCTCCTTTGGCCAAACCCTAAAATATCAATGACCTAGATCCATTCTAGCCAAGTCTAATCAATGGGTGAGATTCAATCCCTAAATCTCACTCAGGAAACCCACTTTCCTTAGTTTTCTTTATGTCTATTAATTCACCCACTTTGTGAATTAATTGTCACTTTAACGACTTAAGTGACATATTTCACTTTTGAATTAATTCTCCTAAGTCAAAGTGAAATTAGAATCATAAAGTAAAGTACAAGGGTAATAGTCTCCCCCTTTGTGTTTAGAGACTCATAAACACATGGGGACCGCTTTCCAGGGTACCCAAATCTCAACAGGATACAAATGGCTTGTAGAGGGTGTGAGGGAAGTGAGATGCCCCAACCAAAGGAATAGGGGTTGCAATGTGGCAAGGGAAAAAATGTCATCGGGTGCAATGGACAAAATCTACTGTACTTGATGAAATGAAAAACATGCTTTTTACAATTACCAAATGAATAAGTAATGGGGTTGAAAGTACATGTACACAAATGGGTTCCACAATGATGTATGGCTTGGCATATATAGGGGACAAGTAGAGATTGGTGGAGGGTGGGGGCCCCATTGGTTAGTTTCTGTACTAGGTAGATGAATGGGGGATGACATTGCGGATGGGAAATTGATGTTGGATGATATGTAGGGTTAATGATAATGCAAACACACAATTAATATAAACAAAAAGCATAACGTGGGAGTCCATAATGGGGTGGTTAGCATGATGATGAGGAAAAAGTATGAGGGTATTTCTCTGGGGTGTAACACTACTAGGACTCCTGAGCCTAATGGGTAGACCAACATGAGTGTCAATATGCCAAGGGTGAATATATGTGGGACAACTCATGGAGGTGAGAGAGTGGAAGTTGGGAAAAAGGGTGTATGTAAGGGCATCAGGACCACATAACCACCTCATTTGTACTTGTTGCTGTGGAGGTATGAGAGTTGTCTGTGTGGACATTTCTGAGCTGTGGGAGAGAAGATGAGGTCAGATTTGAGTGGCGAGAGACCCTGGTAAGACATCAAAACCTCCTACATAGTGTAGGCATGTTTTTGGGAGGGTAGGGGGTTGTACGACCATTTTTTTGGGTGTGGTGGTGGGTATGTGCAGGAGATCCCATGATCCTCGTGCACATATGCACATGTTTAATTGATAGAGGTGCACATAGTGCGTGTTTGTATCAATGACACCTGTGCATATGTGTGCGAAGTTCAGAGTTTTAGCCGCGCATTAGGAGGGTTGAGCATGGGTGCGACTGTTTGAGAAACAACGTGCCCATGTGCATGACTGTAAGGATAAAAACTGCACAAATTTGCGTGGCTGTCGAACATATAGCTGCACACATAGGTATATGAAACTGCATGACTGTATGGTGAAAAGTCACATAAGAGTGCGCGAATGTAAGTGAAACAGTCGTGCATATGTGCATGACTATTATGGGAACATTCACACACATATGCACGACTATTATGGGGTGGAAACAATGAGTTTTTGTGGCTTTGATTGGAGTTCTGTCATGATGATGAACTAACATAGTGTATGTTTTCATGGATGTAGGATACTTATCAAAGAGGGAGGATTCCAGTACAATGGAGGGAGGGAGACCGGGAGTCTCTTAGGAGATAGGTGGGAGTGGATGCACGGATCGAACGATAATTGGCCTGGGATAGTTTGCCGTGAATTTTTGATTGTGCAATGATCCAGACCCAGGAGCCATCGCTAGAGTTCATAGTACAGATGTGGAAGCCATATCAACAATTATTTTTTGTGCATGGTAAACATATACATATTGCAACATATATTGATATCTATTTTATTACTAGGCTCCCGTTCCGGGGTGCGGCTTTGGCAGAGCAGTTGCGACTGCTAATTGGGGTGACGGTGGTGGGACTGGATGGACGATACTGCTTGGGGGGGGTAGTGATGCATGGTGGCTCTATTAGCATCATCTCAATTGACTCTCTAGAGGTACATGTGTTCTATGATATGGTGGTCTAGATCTATGGGTTACTGGGGACACAATGCATTTCTAGTGCGCATATGGTGATCGCAGAGCAGACCATGAATGTTCAGATGTTTGCATGGGCCCAGTTGATGCGTGCATGCATGGTAACACAACTAGAATGATGTGTAGAGACCAGAGGTGGAGGGTTTTCCTTTGACTCAGCTCTGTGCACCTTTATGTTTGAGAGGGTAGTATTTCTATGCCCTTAGGATATTTTGGATCCACCGACGATGCACAATATGAGACTGATGAGGTGGGAAAAGCTGCTGCCCCGACAAGGGGGAGGGGCCATGAGGCACTACTTTACCCTTATGTTTGAGTGGGTCTAGTGGAATATCCCTTAGGTATTTTATGAGTTCCCATATCATGGGATGGATTTTCGATGCCATCAAGGCATGCACTTGCCGCCTAGAGAGGACTGGGACAACAAAGGTGCGTGTATGATACTTCTGTATTTTGTGCTCATATTATAAATGCCAATCTAGTACTTGATTAACTATGTTATCTGCTATATGGTTTTGGTTTCTATAAATATGAGAAAATGTGATTGACTCAAAATTTCGTAGCATAAGTTTGACTTGCAAGTACTTACGATATAAGCATGGATCATGGACACGATACATGTTGTTGAGATGAGAATCTAAGAGAATGATAAGGTTACTGACCTTGGAGAGGAGACCAATGCTGACATCATATTCATCTTGGTTATTGGTGGTGGGGCCGAGGCATATGCCGTTGGAGTGGAGAAACACATGGTTGGGGTTGTAAATGGCCCAGGCTGCCGAGGCAAGATTCTTGGTCCAACGACTAGCTTCATCCACGTACTTTATGTGATAAGTGAATGTAGAATTCATTTGTTGACACAAGGACACTGGATTAGGATCACATAATGAGAGAAATATATAAAAAAAGACTAAAAACAACTAGGAAAGCAAGGAAAAACTAAGGTAAAATGGCTATGCTCAGGGGTAGAATTTATTCAAGTATAACCTGTTGATCGGGTCCTTGAGGCTAGCACCTTCAGGGTGGCCTAATACATAGGCACCCTTAGTGAGGAAATGCCGTATGACATAGGGTCCTCACCATAGGGATTCGAACTTGCCGTGGTCGAGGGTATCATGGGATATATTGTAGGCTAGCACAAGGTCACCTTCGGTAAATGACTGAAGGTTAACTTGGTGGTCAAAGGTGGCTTTGGTACACTTTTTTGCTACTTCATTGTTCTGTAAGGATTCCCATTGATATTCATCAAGTGATTCGAGGGTGAACAATCATTGCTCAAGCGACGGGGTGTTGGGAAAGAGCTCGATCAAAGTGCGCAACTTTGGGATGTCACATTCAATGGGGAGTATAGATTCGATGACATGGACTAAGTGGAAGGGCATGAAAATGATGGCCGTTTTTAAAACTATTCGATATTCCCATAAAGATGAGAAAATTATATGATCCCAATTGGTCTTGTGTGTGTCAACTGTTCGTTGAAGCATAGTTTGGAGAAATTTGTTGACGACCTCAACTTTCCCATTGGATTGTGGGTAATAGGGTGAGGTGAACTCATGGGTGAATCCTAATTTGTCTGATAGCTCCGCGAAGACTTCATTTTCAAAGTGTTCATCATGGTTAGAGATTAGTTGTAGGGGGACCTTGAAGTTAAAGATGACATGGTTGAAGAAAAAAAGCGCCACTGTGTCGACCATATTGTTGAATGTGGGCATAGCTTCAACCCATTTGGTGAAGTTTTCAACAACGAATACAATGTACTTGTGTCCGTTGCTAGACAGAGGATTGCATGTCATGAAATCAATGCCCCATTTACAGAAGGGTCCAACCATGATGACGGGGTGCAACAGGGCAGGTGGTGACCAAGCCTTATGTGCATATACCTGACATTTGTCGCATCACTTAACTGTGTGTATGTAGTCATGAAACAACGTGGGATAAAAATATCCCACCCGAATGATATTTTGGGAAGTGGCCATGTTGGATAAGGGATCGCCACATGCCCCACTGTGGAAGTCAGTCATACCTTTCTCAACCTCTTCCAGGGTGAGGCATCGTCGAAGGAGTGTGTCGACGCCTCTACGATAGAGAACACCTCCTATGAGGAGGTACCATGAGGCTTGGTGTCAGATGTGACGATGATCACTCTGAGATAAGTGTGGGACTAATTTTTGAGTGTGGAGGTAGACCAAAATATTTCCGTACCATGAGTCTATTGATAATATGAGAAATAAATTCTCATCAGGGAAATTCTCATTGACTGAGAGGTCTATAGAGTTAGATGGAAAGTCTATGAGGATTTCAGCGAGGAAAAGGGATTTATTGCTCTTTGGGGTGGTAAAATATAGGTCATATTCTTGGAGAATGACGATCCAACGAGAAAATTTTCCATTGATCTAGAGGTGACTCAAGAGGTAATGCATGGGGTTGGAATTTGTAACTACTTTGGTGGTACAAATCAAAATATAATGGAATAAATTTTGAACTGCTAGGACGACTAATAGTGCTAGCTTCTCCTCATAATTTTATTTGAGAGGTGGCCCATAGAGATTCTTGATAATGTAATATATAACATGTTCACATTGATCATCGTTAACCTAGATGAGGAATCCAGTGACGAAAACCTCTAAGGAAGATAGGTAGAGTACGTAATCCTTGTCATAGTTTGGGGGACTGATTAAGGGGGATTTGCTGAGAGAATATTTGAGTGAGTCAAAGGCATCTTGGGCATGATGATCCTAGTGAAACTTCATAGTGGAGTAACCGAAGGAACCCATGGGCTCGAATGGCATAGTCAGGGATGAACCATTGAAAAAATTTGGATTTTCCTTGGAGGCTTTGCAACTAGCATAAGTTCATGGGAGGGGGAATTTCATTGATTTCCTGAAATTTAAGGGGGTGTACAATGATTCCATGCTGGGACACATTGAATCCCAATAGGTGGTTTGCAGTGACACAGAAGAAACATTTAAGCGGGTTGAGCCGAATTTTGTATCTTCGACAACGTTCAAAGATTATCCTCTATGTGTTGGGAACATTTCTTGGATTGAGATGTAATGTCATCCAAGTAGGCAATAATGATGTGAGAAAGATCATGGAAGGAATATGTTATTGCGCATTGGAAAGTCACCTTGACGTTTTTGAGTCTGAAGGGAATGATGTGATAGGAAAAGGTACATCGGGGTGTTGTGAAGGCGGTTTCTTATTGATCCACCTGCGAGATTTTGATATGGTTATAGACAAAAAATACATCCATGAGGGAGAGGAATTCATGACTGGAACAGACATTGATGAATTGATTGATGAAGGGGGTAGTGAAGTTGTCTTTGGGACAATCTTGGTTGAGGTCGCAAAAGTATTTGCAAACTCGAATGGTGCCTTGTTTTTTATTGACAGGGACAAGATTGGAGACCCAAGATGTATATGCAATGGGGTATATGAATACAATTGGACGTATTTTTTCGATCTCATCTTTGATTGCCATGGATTTGGAAGGGTGGAGGGGGCCTTGCTTTTTGCGAATAGGGGAAAATTCAAGACAAGTGTCAATGCGGTGTTCAATGATGGTTGGGTCTAACCCTGACATTTCAGTGTATGACTAGGCAAACACATCTTAATATTCCTGGAATAGGGATTTGTATGCTACAATTTCCTCTAGGGAGAATGATTCCCCCAGGGTGATTTATTCCATGACATTGGGTTTGATTGAAATGTCGATCTTGATGGTGGTTGAGATATTGGCCATGTTACCTTCTTCAAATGCATCAGGAGAGGGTATTGGGTTCTTGAACCAGTCTACGTGGACATAAGGGATGAAATATTTAGCTTTGATGGTACATACATGGGTGTTTATTGGTGGCTGAAAGGCGTTGTGTGCTAGAAAAAGGGATCGATGATGAAAAACATCGCATAGGTAATTGGGTGCACATATTACTTCTAAAATGTCTTCATAGAACTGAAAGGTGATGGCGTACAGGGAGTTTGTAACCGATGAGATTGGTGGGTCAAGATTCATTGGGGTAGTCGGTGAAGGTTGGATCTCATCATTCATCCCTAAGGTAGATGGCCCTACAAGAGGGGAATGGAGACAATCGATGGATGTCAAAAACCAAATATCCATATGTGTACTGGATGTACCGTGGTATGGAGGAGGGGGAATCTTGTAAACTGGTGTTACAAGAGAGTTAGCAAGTTTTGAGGGAAGTCCTTGTGTCATGGTTGACACAAACCCTCTTCCCTCCAAAGGTACAATCAACCTCCCGATCTTGGATCGTTTGGATTCATTGAGTCAGAACGACTCCTTGGGTCTCTACGAGCACTTGAAATTACTCTACCCACACACACACAGGTTTCTTCCACAAGTGACCACGACTATGAATGTGGTTTTACCTCTTTGCGGTTCATACTTCGGGGATATCCCGAATCCTTCCCTCAACCTTTCCCAAAATGCTCTTCTTTGAGGTTCTGAATTTCCGCCACACATCTCCTTGGATTCACTGGCCCCACTATGGTTCAGACTTTACGACTTTGCGAAACTCCAGGCCTTCTGCCCACAACCTCCGATCTTCTAATTCTCAAACTCCTTAATCCATTGCCACGTTCTCTCTGATGATCAACGATTGGGATTGAATCGTGATTTCAACCTTTGCGACTCTGCTTTCACCAAGTCCTCAAACTTGCCGAACTTCGAAGTACTTTGAAACACCCCACGACTATCTTCTGTGTATATTTACCAGATCTAACGATCTGAAGTCATTCCCCTTCTCCCGAGAACGAATCTCACATTCACTGACTTTCAATGAATAATTCAGGGACTTCTCTCCTTGAATAATTTTGTCGCTCTCCCTCCTGAGCTTTCCTTTCTTCGATTTGTTCCTCTGGACAATCTCTTCGAAACTTAGTTGATATTTCAATCTGTGCATGCCTTGCAAAAGATTCCTCTTCTATAGTCGACTCCACTGTGGATGAATTTTTCATTCCTTGAGACCGTCCTCCAACTGCTTCTATCTCCCGTGAATGAAATCATGCTATCCTTCCTGAGATTTTGAGTCTAAAAACTTGATCACGTAGTCCTTACAGACGTCAATGCACTCCTTGCATACATATGAGTTTCACTATCTCTTCTGAGCTTTCGAGTTGAAACAGACTTAGTCATGCACTCCTTGCAGACACTATGCACACCTTGCACTCGCTCACTGAAGAGAAATGATTGAAACTTATATACTCCTCACAATGAATCATACATTCAACAAAGAAAATGAAGTCATGGAATTAATAACAAAAATAACAGAGAATTGAAAAATAATAGAAGCTTTACCATTCATTCAGGTAGGCAAATAATCAACACACATTTGGGACAATATATCTCTATTATATTCATCCAACTGAAACTTGTATACATACATACACTGTTCTTCACTACTCCTTATCCTATACAAGATAAATTCAACTATTGCTCAGTTCTCCTCTATCCGCAGCAACAACGATCGTCAACAACATCTACTTGGAAAATATTACAAAGCTTTATACAAAGAGGTGTTGGACAACTGAGAGGGGGGGTGAATCAGTTGTTACCGTGATTAAACAATTATGCTTCTTTTAAAATATTTACAGGGCACTCAATGATGATCACAATAATGGGAAATAAACAAAGGCACATTCAACATCAGTCACATATATGAGAAAACAGAGACAGATAATTGCCAAGGAAATCCATACAGGGTAAAAACCTCTTTTTCTTTATATGATAAGTATTATCTACATTCTTTACATAATCATACATATGAGAACCAACTCATTGTGAGGCTACAACCTCTATTTTTGCAAGCTGCAACTTGCTGAGAGCACCGAATCTCTGTTTTCTCTAGCACCCACTAGAAGGAAGCACCAACCCCTTGGTTTCTCTAGCACCAACTAGAAGGAAGCACCAACTCCCTGGTTTCTCTAGCACCAACTAGAAGGAAGCACCAACTCCCAGTGTTCAAGCACCCACTTGAACCTTTGAGGACACCAGTCCTCCCTAACACCTCCCAACCACCCTGAATTATAAATTCTTTGTTACTAAAACTTATTACAATGATATAAAATTATTCAATGGCTTACCAACCCTGTCGTTGTTCTATTACACCACTCTTCCCTGTCTGCATCAGTGTCTTCTACACACCTCTATCACTTTCTGTTCTTTGGCCTTTTATGCTCTATGCGCCATATCCCTTCAATGCACCATTCCTCGACTGTGCATTTCTGCTCCCGTGTTTTTCCTCCTTGTACACACCTCAATTCTCCTACACAACGAAAACCATTATCTCTTCTTTGTTCAACATTCTTATAGTCTCTATTGTCTTTGTGCATGAAAAATTTGCCATGCCTCTACATGCTCACTCTGCGTCAAATTCCTCCACAAATCGTGTGCTCTGTTTTATCATCATTGTGACTCTTCAGCTTCTCTGACGGTTTTCTCCATGCATTCAGCATTGCTGTATGTTATACTGAGATTCCTCAGCATCTCTGGTAGTTTGAGACTCTTTTCTTCTCTATGATAGTCGATCTCACCTTATCTTTTCCAGTTACAGGCCTCAATGCTCATCCAGTTGTCAATCACCTCCAAAAACATCTTCATTCCTCTTGAATATTCCTAGAGACTCTTCACCTCCTCTGTCAATCATCCCGAAGTGTCTTCAAGTCCTCTGGCGGAAACCATCATAGGTTTCTGGAAGTTACACTGTGTCATGCTATAGTAGCCCTCCGATCTTGTTCAAATTCACCTGCCCCGTTGGATTGATTCCAAGGGATATTGCATTCATTTCAACATTTCGACTTTCGACAATTCAACATTCGTGTGACCATGTGTCTCGACATTCCCAGTCGCGATCCCTGAAAAGGAGCTTGGTTGCTCTATCTCTTTCCTCCAATTCTCACTGATGTGACCAAGGGCTGTGACCACAGCCTTATGCATAAGGCACTTTTGCGATTTCGCATTTCGTGAATTTGGAGATGAGGCATCTTGAATCTCCAAGTCGTGATCCCCAAAACCTCGAAATGGCGGGGGATCAACGATCCCGATCAACACTTGATCTGACGGCTCAGATCATTTCGTGATTTTTCATTTCACGATTTTGACATTCTTGATGCTCAGTGTTCTTGTCACTTCAAAGTCCCGATCCACGAAACTCCGAAATGGGGTCGGATCAACGGTCCAGATCACATCTTGATCTGACGGCTGCGATTAAGTCGTGATTTCGCATATCGTGATTTCGGGATTCCCGTGGTTAATATTCTTTGACATCTCCAACTCTTGATCCGCAAAACTCTAAAATGGACTGGGATCAACGGTCCAGATCAAACCTTGATCTGACGGCTCAGATTAAGTCGCGATTTCTCATATCGCGATTTCAGGATTCTTGTGGTTAATATTCTTTGACATCTCCAACTCTCGATCCCCAAAACTCCGAAGTGATGTAAACCAGCTGACGTCACACGTGGATTGACACATGTCGAGTAACCGCCATGTGTCACTCTGATTCATGACTTACATGTGCCTGAAATGTTGAATCAGCTTGACACTTGTCATTGCCTAGTTGTGCCACGTGTTCTTAGTTGACGTGGTTTGCTGACGTGTCTTGTTTCAGGATTTCGCATTTCGGCACTTCGAGACTCCAAATGTTGAGAGTCTCTGACTTCTCCATCTCCTGATTTCTAAAACTCTAAAATGGAGTTTACTTCATGGTTTCAAATTTCGTGAATTCATCAGGTTAGAGAACCCCGTTTCTTTGACTTTCCAGTCAGTGAAACGACGATCTTTCACCACGTGTCCTACTCGAAGATGGAAGATATTCCTGATTTTGATATTTTGTAAGCCCACTTTTCCTAGCACTTTAAAGAACTTGCAGGCTCTCCTGGATCCAACGGTGGTCAGACCCTTCATTTGGATCTAACGCCCGAGATCTATCCTCCATATATGCGTGCTCCTCTTGTCTACATTGAGATCTGACAGCCATCAAGAATTTTGAATTGTTGATCCAACGATCACGATTGCCGCTCTTCCCCGATTATCACTGCATTTCTGATCATCGTTGCTGTACTTAATCCATCATCGCTGCTGTACTTGCCATCAATGACAAGCATACGTTGCCTATAAAACATGCCAACAAGAGGTTCTCTTCGAGTCTTCCCTCCAACTATTCTACGCTATCTTAAATGGAATTGAATGCTATCAAATACTTAACACTTATAACAATAAATATCAATTTAGATACATAAGAGCACACACTCCAAATTTGTACTACAATCCGATTCATAAACCAAAATACATTCTCCCATCAATCTTACGTGATGGTTCAGCTTCTAGTCATTAAAGACGTTCATAATTCAAAAATATTTGTCATATATCACATTAATACATTGACCATTTGAAATTCAAAATATTTCAAAATATGTGCTAGTGCACCCAGCTATCTTCCACGCTTGTGCTTTGTTGGCGATGCTCTTGCATCAATGGTTGAATGGAAAGAGAGGTCAATGGAAGGGGGTTGAGCCACAAGGGCTGTATGCCATTATTTCTTGGATGGTGATCGTTCAAAATCGGGTTCATCAGGGTTGGTACGACTGATGGAATGGGTGTGATGGAAGCCCTCTAGCGTGTGCATCCCTCAATGATGAGTGGGCATTGATACTTGTAATGATCCATATGGTAGCACAATGCATAAGGGTATCACATGCACTCGTTTACTAACGTAGAGACATAGAGAATTTTAGTAACTGGTGGTATCGAGGAGATGGGTTGGGATGATGTGGGTAATGTGGTTTGATGCACTTCTTTGAGAGTGACCTAGAACTAAGGGAGGGCCGGGCAGTAGTGCATGTAATGATCGTATTGAGAAAAAATGATGCAAGCATGCTTGGTTCTCAAATTGATAAGTTTGGAAGAAGAATGTTTCAAAGAGGTTGGTGGGGCGAGTAGTGTAGGTAGTAGTAGTATACTTATGGGTTTTGGAATGATATTTCACAACTCGGGTAAAGCGGGGAAAATATTGGTAGGATGTCCAATTGTGTTTCACAATGCACATGGGGCTGGGAAGGAAGATAATTTTCCTTATTTTTTCATGTGCCTCATTGGTTTGTGGAAGTTCCCTCCATTCCAGAGGTAGCATCTCTTGTAGTGGTAATATTTCCTCCAACTTTTTGACCGGTTGGGTCAGTGGATGGATGAGCCACTAATTGCAGTAATGAGATCGAGGGTTGCGGTGGAAGAGATAAATTGGTACCATAGCTGGTGATTCTAGATACCATATAGGGATGGATATGACCATATTTGGTAAGGTGAGGGTAGAAAAAACTTGATATGTTGTTACTCTCGGGGAAGGATAAAAGAAGGATATTTGGGTGATGGCTTGTGGGACTATCTACCAAACAAGGATTTGACCCACGGGTGGTGGACTCCTCTCTATTTTGTCCCGAGGAGTCTGTATGGGGAGTTTGTTAGGAAGTATCAGGGTGGGATGGGAAGGAGTGGAGGTGGATTCTGATGATTTCTTGATGGATAGGGGGTTTGATATCTCGACTCCATCGGCCATGAAAACACACACAACGATGGTGGTGGGGTTGGGGTGTGGGAAGCCTTGGTATGTACCAATAAAATATGGATCCTGAAATAGACCTAGTCCGATGTCAATCATTGGGACAAGGTCGGTGCTCAAGCAGATAAGTGGTAGGATTTTATCAATGTGCCCTAATTGATTGGGTTCATGGTGGGTCAATTGATAGATGGTGATGATTTTCCCATTTTGTGAGAAGAGCATGGTATGAAAGACTAGGTAAGCTACAAACTACATGACATTAATGTAGCTTCATCTGAAGAGGATATTATAATCCAATTGGGCATCAATGGCATCTATGTCAATAATAACTATTTTTCCCCTGAGATGGAGAGAAACATTTGATATAGGCCTTCTGGCCGGTATGGGAGACCATAATAAGCTTGAAGTGTGATGGTGGAGGGGATCAAGTCAGGTGAACCAATTTGCTACCATACTAATTTGGACATGATGCAAGTGGATGCTCCTTCGTCCATGATGCAACGATGGACATTGATATTCCATATTTTGACAAGAATCTAGAATGTGACTAATGATGAGAGTCAAGGGTCCGCTCTATCTAAATCAAATGTGATTAGATAGGTGTCTGCAGGATCTACTGTCCCCAATTGTGAAAGTAATTCCTTTTGTTGGGAAGGGCATATTTGAAGGACTTCCATAACTGACATGGAAGCGAGTGATTGAGCGATATTGTCAATAAGATTGTAGCTATGGGTGGCCTGAGCATGAGGATTATGCACATTCCTACGCAAGGGTGCGCGAGGCATGGAAGAGATAGATTCAGAGTTAGGATGAGGGATCATTAATGGTTGTCCAGTTGGTGGATGGAGGGCATCCGAAGTGGTAGGTAATGGTTCAGGGGATGTACCGTATTTGTGACTATGAGTTTGTAAGATGATTTCCTCTTCAGTGGTGAGGAGGATACTATGGTATGTGGTGTTCCCTGGGTGGGGCTGTTTAGGTGGAGGGAAATTCCCTTGGGGGTGTGGGCGTTGGCCCCCTTCTGGTTGAGTATTAATGGCTCCTTAATGTGATATATGATTTTTTAATTCTATTGGTTGTGGTGGTATATAAGTGGGAGGTACCTGAGGTGGACCTTGAGGGTTGGGATCCCATTGAGGATTCATGGCGTCCTTCATTTGATTATAGTCAACAATTTGGGGGAAATCATGAGTGTAATGGCCTTTTTCACCACATAATTCAAAAGGTTAGTTGGTTTGAAGGTTGTTATTTCTCCCTTGTCATGGTTGACCATTATTATTGTTGATTAAGGTTGGTTGTCATTGATGTCAACCCTTGAAGAAAGCCCCATAACATAAAGGTTTGGGTAATGGACCCAAGATTGTTTGATGTAAATATGACTCATTATTTTCTTGTCATGGTTGATAAGAAGTAAATATGGATRAACTCCAAAGTGGCCCCCTTATGGTGAAAGCCCTCATAGGAAGACACTTTGTGGAGTAAGAGAACCCATGCTTAGTTGTGGAATAATGAGATGAAGGACAATGAATTTGATAGGTAAAATATCCTAGATGGATAGTGCTTTTCATTCCATTTATGGTGGTATGTGGAATGTCACATAACTTCTCACGGTTAGAGAGTTATGGCCATGAGAAGTCGGAGACCCCAGGTTTGGGTAATAAAACCAAGTTTGTTTGATGGATAACCGTATGAGTTATGATATATTTTTAGATAATACTATTCTATATGGATAGTACATGTCATTCCATTTCTGTTGGTATGTGTAACGTCACATAAATCTTCACGGTTTGAGAGTTATGGCCTTATGAAGTTGGAGGACCCTCATATGTCATCTAGAAGCCCCAAAAGGTCAAAGTAGTCAAAGTGGTTTAAGAGTTTTTAAAAGGTAAATAAT
>JZKD02S1727395.1:21146-69062 GCA_000966675.3 Picea glauca
AAAGATAGAGGGAGGGGTGGATACAGGGGGGAAGGAGAAATAGAGAGAGAGAGAGAGAGAAATATAATTACTTTTTGTCAATAGTAATGCATGTGCATTCCTAAAGGGAGTGCACATTATTTTAATTTTAGATTTTTTCAGGTGGGAGTGACAACTCTAGAGTACATGTTTTCTGAGTTGGCTTCCTTGGATTTAGGTTCAGGATGAAAAACCTAGTGGTTCGGTTTGAAAATACATAAAAACCTCCATCGTTATGAATACCTCTCTACATATATATTGTTTAAGTTATTTTTCTGTAGGCTAAACAAATTTGTTGTTGATGAAACTACAAAGAAAGATAGAGTCAACTATGCACATACAAAATATGTATAAAAAAATTAATTCAATAATGTTTACTATTTTTTATATGTTTTTGTCTTGCCATATATCAAAATCCTAGAATACATCTACCTATTCTATTTTTTCTATAACGTTTCATTGGCTTATCCATTTCTAAAATAAGTTATGTGTCACACTCTAAGAAACCTATATCTACTATCTCAAAATAAAAAAGAAATTAGTTTGATCATTTCAAGACTCTCTTAGCCAAAAAAAAAAAGTCTTTGTAATTTAAAGAATATAGAATTTCATAATTTAAAAAATATATAAAAGTAATATTTTAAATTTCCAAAAAATATAAGCACAAGAACAATGGGCTCTCTACAATTATACAAGTTTTTGGAATGGAATTTCATCATTAAGCTATTGAACACCTTCACTAAAGGAGACATATACCTTAAATGTTTCTCTAAAAATAACATACCACTATTAGAAAAAGTCAAATTTCACATATTTATTGATAATTTCTATGAATAAGAATTCTATATTGAGAAAGCTAATTCAATTTCCTAGTTTTCATCTTTTTACACCATATTCAAATTCATTGTAAAAGCACCTTGAATAATCCCTTCAAGCTAACAGGTTGTTATTTTTCCATGTTTACATTACTACTAATGGGTCATGAGAGACCATCATTAACTTGCACTCACCCAATGATAACTTTGAAAATGAGGTTAACGATCAAGATTGAGAAATTTGGAAAAAATTAATAATAATAATTAAAAAAATTAATAAAACCCAAATAAAATAATTTATTATTATAACCTATCTTATAAATTATAATAAATTTTAAATATAAAATATAACTTTCTCTATCTTTCTATATATATGATAAAGAAAATCAAGATATTATAAGGTGTTGGTTAACTTTAATTTTGAAGATAAAAAATATCTCTCCATTTTGACTAGTGTAAAGAAGATAAACAATATTGCTAAATATGAACTAATTCTCATGCTTTGCATAGTGAAACTCAACATTGGGAAATCCCAAAAATACCATGGCAAGAAGACTCTATCACCTTTGTGACACCAAAAGGGTTGAAGATGAAAATCACTTTCTCCTAGAGTGCCTTGAAATAAGATTTTAATGTAGTTTTTGAAACGTCCAACTTTTTCAGTGGACACTCTGCTGATCATCAAGACCATTGAACCTTCTTCATTCGTCCCTCATGATGGATGGATCCAGAAAAAATTTATCTACATCATGACTAATTGTGAAAGCCTACATACTCACATAAGATTTAAAAAAAATCCGAGTAATCTCTTACTTAAGGTCAAATAGATCAATTTTGATGTCTATCATCATCATCATTATAATAAATTAATTTTTATGAAGTACATTTTTTTATATAATCATATAAACTATTTAAAAATATATTTAAAAATAAATTTATTAAAACTGATCCTATAAATTATGTTAAAATATATTTTATAACAAATTTATTAAAGCTCATCCTTGCCACTAATATAAAATAGGAGGATCACATTTTTTATAGTTATAAAACCATTCCAAAATGCGATGCAAAATAAACGTATCCCAAGGAGAATAACATAAAATGTTAAGAAATAAATAGAGATGTTTAAAACCCCATGCCATCCAATACAAAACCTGACACTGATATTAATAGGAAGCAAGCATAAAATCATAAAGACAGAGTTGGTGATACTGGTCACAGGTCACAGACACCACATCAAGGTCATATTTCATATTTTATTACAGTATATATGTACAAATCTTACATGATGCAGACCAATATGGTTCGTTGGGAATCTTGTAGAGACAGCTATTTGACAGAACGATTAAAAAAATGAATAAAATTAAAATAAAATAGTTGGCTGGGAATCTATTTTAGAGAATGATTGAGTTTAAGGATGAGTAAGTGAGTGTAAAGCTCACTTGTAGAGACAGCTATACCTCTGATACATTTGTAAAACAAGTTGTTATTATACAATACTTGGGATTCTTATTTTTCATGGCAAGTCTTAGGGACCAGATAGATTTTTTATAAATGTTTGCCTTTCACATGACATGGTTTTTAGTTGAAATCTTGTAAAACATTAAAACATTGATGTTGAGATTCACAGCCTCGTCTTCGAGCTCTAATTATTGGTATGCAACTTTAAATTGTTTATCTGAAATCTTGTAAAACATTAAAGAATTAAATTTGTTTATGGAATTTTGAATTGTTTATCTGAAATCTCGTAAAACATTAAAGATTTATCTGTGTTTATGAAAAAAAAATCTAATGCTTGAGAGTCTACCATCGGCTGAACAGTGAAGTCATATCGAACTTCACAGATTCGACCTCGATCTCTAATTGTTCACATGCAGTCTTCAATTGTTGACATGGATATGCAGCAGAAGTTATAATATTTTTAATACAATGGAATTTAAACTATTCCAAAAATGACGGACCGACGTATCAGTTTGTTCATTATAGAAAATGTTTGCGTGTGAGAGATAGGTAACGTAATATAAACTCTGAGTATAAATATTGTTAACTGATTCTGAAACATGTATGACAAGCAAGCATGGAGGCAGATTTACTGTCCATTATCTTTATGTCTCTCTCCAACATAAACTACAAGATCTATATACAAAATGACAATTGACCGTTAGATTCATCGGTTAACACATGCTTGACATAAACTAAACTATAACTATCTCTTCAGGTTCAGATATTACCATCCCTCTAGTGAAAATTTCACCCGCTATTGGTGCTCATAATCTACATACACACCCAGTATCCCCTATTTGATGGTTTGAAGCCCTTTTCATGGATCTTAAGCCATGTATGCTTCAATAGGGCCCAAGGCCATTACATTCCCCTCAGCCATGGTCCACATTTAGAGAACCATTTGTTGTGCATAAATCCTCCTAATCGTGACCATATCCCATCTAGAGGCCAATGATCCCAAAAGGAGGATGGATGTGGTGGTTTAAAGACTTGCTCATAGCATTTGGTCCTAAGAAGTTTCATTTAGGGCTTAAGGCCCTTATTTTCATCCCTTAGCTTTGGTATAGAATGTGAGATGGATTTGTGCAAAGTCGATTAATACCATCCACATTCATAATGGGGGGACAAGGATCCCATGTAAAAACCTTATTTAGTGGTTTGAGCAATTATTCATATTGTTTCATAGTACCTAAGTATCATTTTTCCCTTCCCTACAATGGTTAAGGCTTGAAGCACCAATTTTGTTGAGAAAATCCTTCATATGGCACCATATCACACATGAAGGATAAACATACCTTGAAGAGGATTTTGTAGTGGTTTTACACCTTGTTCAAGGTTCTTGAGCCTATGAATCTTAATTTAGGGCGTAAGGACCTTTTTACCTCTCTTGGATATCGTACAATCCCTTAGACCAATTCTTCTTGTGCAAAACCTACTAATGATGCCCATATATTTAATGGGAGGATATGGATCCCATACTTAAGTAGTATTAGGTAATTTTGGTACTCCTTTACAATTATTTAGGTTGAAAGATTCATATAGAACACAAGGATCCTTTCTTCCTTCACTAAGAATCGTTAATGTAAGAGCTAACTGTTATGTTCAAAAGCTCCTTAGTAATGGCACCTATATTTCACCTAGAGTCCAAAGGTCCCTTAGATAGGATTTATTGGGTGACTCAAGGAATTTTTCATGGATCTTGAGCTTAAGAAGATTCATTTAGGACCTAAGGCCATTTTTTTCCTCCCTTGACCATGATACAAACCTTCATACCATTCTTATTGTGCATAACAAACTAGTGGCACCCAAATTTTTAATAGGAGGCCAAGGATCCTTTACATAACTCATATGTAGTGTTTTGAATGACCACCCATAATACTTGAGCACAAGAATATTCCTGTAGGGAATAATAATCCCTTTTCACTTCCCTCGCTATGGTTAAAGCCCCAATATCTCACAATGGGCATGAAACCTCCTAATTGCACCCATATTCTACCCAAAGGCCAAGTATCTCTTAGAGAAGATCCATGTGATAGGTGTAATCCTTGTTCATGTCACTTGATCTTGAGAAACTTCATTTAGGATCTAGTTCGCTTTGGTTTCCTCCCACTACCATGGTACAAAGCTTGAGACCATTTATTGTTGTGAAAAAGACACCAATAGTATCCATATTCATAATAGGTGTCAAAGATACCCTAAATATGTCTTGTGTGGTGTTTTAGGGACTCCTTTAAGATCAATAATATTCACATATCTTTCCTAGTGATCATTGTCTTCATATTTTACCATGGTTAATGCCTCAATACCTAATTATGGTGCAAAGAACCTCATAATCGTTCCCATATACAACATAGATGCAAAATAATCCTTAAAGATGATATATATGGTGTTTTGAGGCCTTATCCATGGAACTTGAACCTTAGACTATTCATTAATATCCCAAGGCCCTTGTGTTAGTCCCTACAACATGGCACAAGTGTTGAGGTGACCCATTCTTATTATGAAAAAACTATTCATTAAAGATGCAAAATAATCCTTAAAGATGATATATATGGTGTTTTGAGGCCTTATCCATGGAACTTGAACCTTAGACTATTCATTAATATCCCAAGGCCCTTGTGTTAGTCCCTACAACATGGCACAAGTGTTGAGGTGACCCATTCTTATTATGAAAAAACTACTAATGGTGCCCATATTCATAATGGAAGGCCAAGAGTCCCTTGCAAAAGTCCAATATAATGGTTTGAAGAATCCTCCACAATTTGTAAGCTTGAGGAGGTTCGTATAATGCCTAAGGATCCCTTTTTCTTTCCCTAACCATGGTTATGATTTCAAGACCCAACTGTGGTGTGTAAGACATCCTAATGTTACGCATATGCCATCCAACAACCAAGTATTTGTTATATAGGATACAAGTGGTGGTTTGAGGCATAGTTCATCACACTTGAGATAGAGAATATTTGTTTAGGTCCTAAGTCCCTTTCTTTCCTCCCATGACCATGGTGTGAGCCCTCATACCCATTCTTGTCATCCAAAATCTACTATCAGTGTCGATATCCATAATGGTGGGGCAAGGATACTATACTTAAGTCTTTTATAGTGGTTTGAGGACTCCTTCATAATGATTGATTCTCAATATATTCATGTAAGGCCTCAGGATCATGTTTTCTTGACAATGGTAAAGTCCTCAAGACCCAACTAAGGAGCACAAAATATTCTTTTTTTTTCACGCATATTCCACCCAAAATACAAACATCACTAGAGAGGATATATGTGGAAGTTGGAGGCCTTTTTCATCGAACTTGAGCCCAAAATACCTTTTTAGGGCATACGACCCATATTTTTCTTTGTCAACCATAATACAATCCCCAAAACTAATTCCTTGTGTGTAAAACCTACTAATGGAATTCACATTTGCAATGGTACCATGTGTGGTGGTTTGAGGACTTATTCATAATTCTTAATCTAAAGAAGCTTCAATTAATGTCTAAGGACATACATTAGAGAGGGGTTGTGTGTTGGTCTAATGTCTCTTTCATGGCACTTCAAACATAGAATCTTCTCGTAGGGACCTAAGGCCATAGTTTTTATCCCTTGTCCATGAAAAATGAAATTAGATCCATTCTTGGTATGGAAAACCTAGTAATGTTGTTTATATTCCCAATTAGATACCAATGGTCCTTATTTTTGTCTCTCTACCATACTAAAGACCCTAATCCCACTTCCTAGTACACAAAACCTAGTATTCTCACCCATATTTATAATTGGAGGCTTACCCCTACCTATATAGGTTTTGTATACTCGTCCTATGTAGGTATTAGGGGTTATGGATTAATGTTTATAGGGTTAGAGATATTTTGGGTTAAATTTTTTGAGTATTAAGGTGAATGCTTTATTTTCTTTAAGGTATAACCCTTGTAAAAGGAAGAGACACACATTATGTAATACACACACATATTCCATAATTCATATTCATTTCTCCTATATAAAAATAAAACTGGCACAGAAAACAACCTCAATGTCCTCCAAAAAGTTGAGAAACTTTACATGTTAACAAACATTTGTTGGGAAAACAACTATTACAAAAATAAAAATAAAAATCTATTTGTGTGATTTGAAAACCATTTTGTATACAATTTGTTGTTTCCAATCATTATGGAGATGAGGAACATACATAATTAATCAATAAATCATTCAAGGAGAGCATAACCTAATGAGAAAGTAATTGAAAGATGAGAAAATTCAAGGTTAAGTATGGTAAATTGTAGGTTTTAAGTAGACAATACTCCAATTTATAGCTCAATAGATGCGATGGATATTTCTAATCCATCATAAAATTAAAATCATGGGATTTAATTAGACCTCATTCCCATTCTTATTGCTATGTAAATTGTTTCTCTTTTGGTTGGAGCTAATTTCATTGATGACCAAATTAGAGAGGTAATTGGTACACAACAGTTTGGTGAAGAGGTTTGTATGGTGCATTCCCTTATGAAACAATTAGAATTACGCAAGCAATCCATGAGCATGTTTAATATCCTCCCCATTTTGACATGGAAAGGATTGAAGGGATACAAACTCCTCGAGAAATGATAAAATGAAGTGGTGAAATGTGCTAAAATGTGGGTCCACCATCCTTACCTAAACATGGAAATGCACCAAATCCCTTCTAAGAATAACATGCCAGGTATGGAAAAATAATATAACTCCACACTTGATGTATTTCATTAACATCAAACCTTAATAAATATGCATTTATATGACCATTGGTATTCACCTTTTAAGTGAGTCTTCCTATAACCTATGAATCTTCACATTTACACTATTTACAATATTATTTACAAATTACCATAATATAAGGATTATGTATTCAACAATGTTCTCGTTAATTTGATGGGGTGTGTGTCAGTCCAAGCATCATTGTGAACTTTTCAAATTTTTCTCTTCCAAGAACTTTGGTGAATATGTTCACAATTTTCTCATTTGTGGAACACTGTCTCAAGTTAATAGTCATGGCCTCTACATGATATCGAATCATGTCATACTTTGTCTTGATGTGCTTAGTTAAGTTATGGAAACTAGGATTGTTGTCTGACTTGATTGTAGAAGTATTGTTAACTAGAAGAGGATTAGAATTCACCCGTTTCTCCTGAAAATATCAAAGTATTTTCCTCAGCCAAAAAATATCCCATGTTGCTTTTGTAGTTTCCACATATTCGACCTTTGTTGTGGAATATGTTGGAACTAGATATTTGTTCAATATCCATTATACAACTGTTGATTCAAGAATCATGAGATAGCCTAAAATTAACACTCAATTTTCTTTATCCCCGACAAAGTCTGAATTAGAATATGCAATTACATTGAAGTCATCCACCTTATATTACTTAAGTCCAAAATCTCGAGTTCCCTTGAAGTATTTTAGAACTCTTTTTGTAGCAGACCAATGTCCTTCACAAGGTTTTTGAATGAACATAGAAATAATCCCAAAAACAAATGAAAATATATGGTTTTGTGGTGTTAAGATAGATTATACTTCCCACAAGCTATCTATAGTTGGTTGCATCCTCAAATTCTTTCCCTTCTTTTGATGTGAGCTTCAAATTTTGTTCCATTGTAGTACAGACAAGGTTACATTGAGCCATGCCAAAGTTGTTCAAAATTTCTCCAATGTACTTATTTTGGGAGATGAATATGTACTTCGTATTTTTAACCAATTCAATGCCCAAATATTAGTGAAGATACCCCAAATATGTCATCTCAAATCCTTTATTCAACTTTTTCTTTATGGATGCAAAACAATTTCCATAGTTCCCTATTATTAACATATCATCTACATACAATACAAGATATACCACAATTTTTCCATCTTTCTTGGCAAACAAAGTTGCATCATCAAGATTGAAGTGCTTGAAATTCAACATCAGAAGATGTCCAATTATCTTTTAATACCAGGATTGCAATGTGTGTTTCAATCCATATAAAGATATGATGAGATTGCATACTTTATGTTCTTGTCCCTTCACAAATAAACCTTATGGTTGAAACATTAAGACATTTCTTCTCAAGTATCCCTTCAAGAAAGTAGTATTCACATCCATTTGATGAACTTTCCTTTGATTATGTGCTTCTAGGGAAAATAGAATACAAATGGTAGACCATTTTGTTGTGGGGGGAAATGTCTCCTCATAATCAATACCTTATTTCTATAAAGACACTTTTTTCATGAGCCTTTATTTGTTCTTCTCAAGTCATCCCTCTGATTTGTACTTTTTCTTGAATACCCACTTATATCCAATTGGTTTGGTTTTGAATGGTGGCTCCACAAAATTCCATATCTCATTCTTTATGAGAACATCATACTCCTTCTGAACATATTGTTTCCACTCATAATGAGAAGTGGATTATTATATTAATCATCCAATATCATAAATCATCTAATTAAAATTAAAATCACATGAAGCATCCATATCATATACATCAGTTGAATTTCAATTATCTACATCACCTCCATCTTGTCTTGAGGAACTTTTGGTTCCTGTCTTTTCAACCTCATCAGGATGAACACTTTCAATTTTTTTTATGATTCATTTTGGTGGAACTTTTTGATATGTTCCAGTTTTCTTATTTGATTGAGACAGTGTTAAATTATCATCAAGACTCAGCATTTCAATCTTCTCAATCACATCAAGAAAATGAACTTCGGGTTCCAATGAAGTGGTTGGAACTGGGGCTTCGAAAGGTGATTCCATATATAGATCCAAGATACGGATACCCCCTTTAATATGTGAAATATCATCCTCAAATTCATGTTATATATTTATGTGAGTGAATTTATCTATATGATGAATCTATCTCTCAACCATTTTTTCATTCTTGGAGGAATCAAGAAAAAATAAATCATTAGAAAGAATGAATTTCTTCTTTACCTCGTTGTAAAGATGATATTCCTTGGTTTATTTGAGTAACCTAAGAAGATTCACTTTTGAATACTTGCCTCAATATTATTTCTTTGCTCCTTATTAATTAATGCATAGCACATAGAACCAAATACCATGAGATGACTCATCGAAGGAATGGAACTATACAACATTGTTGATGTTTTTGTAGCATCAAGAAGTATTCCCACATTGGCCTTGGTGTCAGGCATGTAGTAATATTTGAAGCCACTACATTGCATGTTTTTTTTTTGGTGAAAAACCCTTGTATATTGAGCTTGTAATTGGTTGGGGCTTCACAACCACATGTTGGGGATTCACAACCACATGGAGGAATACATAATTCTAATTTAATGTTGTTTTTAGTGAAGGACTTTTTAAAGTAAGTTAATGGATTCTAAACTCTCTTTGGAATCCTATAAAATGAGAGGCAATGTGAAGATAAATAGAGACACATCATTATGACATTATGGAGTTGGAATAAATGAGTGAGAAATTATACCAAGGACATTGGGAGGAAAAATTTCAGCAACGATATTCTTCACTTTGGAAAATGTAGCCTTGGGTTTCTGGATATTATGTTTTCTGATTTTTTGTTGGGGAAGGAGAGTTGCACTTGTAGTAAGAAAATTTTGTATGGTCCATACAATACATATGGTTGACATCAATAGTATACACAGTCAGTGCGACTGACATCAGGAGGAAGTACAGGTTTTAGCCAGCTAAGGATTTTACCAAGTTTGTAAGTTGGAAGATTTTTAGGATTTTGCTGAATTTATAATTTTCTAGGAGAACTGGTTTTGTCCTTAGAAATTTTATAGAACAAAAAAATTTGTGTCTCTGGTTTATGGATGATATTTATTTGATATTTTTATTTTCATTTTTTTAATTTTCTATCATAATTCCAGTGTCGGATTTTTCAGTGATAACAATCTTATTTTACTATTTGAGGTCACATGGAAGTAATTCTCAGATCTAAAATTATATGCATTGAATTTCCCCAGTTGAAAATTTGACATGATATCAGAGTGTAGGCTCTAGAGAGAGAAAGGGGCATCCTCTTGAGAAAAAGTAGATGAAGAATTTTGTTGCTACATATTTTCTTGCTAAGGCAGGTCACAATGGTGGTCACTCTTAGAGTCGAGGTTAGGATAGAAGGGGCCACTAATTTCCAAGCTTGGAAGGTTGGGATCCTTTTTCTATTAGAACATAATGATATCAAATATTATGTTGAGATGGTGATTCCATATCCAATGATGAATGTGAATTGACAGACCATACGAAGCAAGAACTGAAGGCCAAGTAGATTTTTTTGTATTCTGTGAAGGATCACTTCATCCCTCATATATAAAATAAGAAGAAAACTAAGGAGATGTATGAATCTTTGGTGGTCCTGTACCAAAGAGAAAATTTGAACCAAAAGTTGATTTTGAGGCACTATCTCTTATTTGTTGAGATGTCCAGTGAAGTTACAATTTCTAGCTACCTCATGAGGATCACTCAAATTCATGATCAACTTGCATCCATTGGTGAGGTAGTTGATGACATAGAGTTGGTGAATGCGGCATTGAATGGTTTTCCAGAGTGTTGGGAACCATTTTTGTAGGGTATTTTTTCATGAGATAATTTTTCTCCATTTGAGAAAACGTGGACCGATTGCATCCACGAGGAGTCTCATATAAGGTTCAGGAATGGAAAATAGAGAGGTAGTGATGAGAACTTGGCCCTAGTTGTTAATTTTAGGAAGGGTAGAGGAAATTATTCTAGGAAGAAGAACAATGGGAGAGAGACATATCCATAGTGGAGGAAGAAGAAGTACCTTAAAAAATTCAAGTGTTTTGCTTGGCACAAACATGGTCATTATGATTGACAGTGTCCAGAATGGAAGAAAGGGAGTAGGAAGAAACATGCATCATCAACAGAGGTGGATGTGGTTGAATATAGGATTAAGAGGGATTTCTTATTTGTCTTCTCCATTTCCGAAGAAGTTTTCGATGGTGGAACTTGGTTTGTGAATAGTGGATCCACATGTCATATGATAGGAGCACAATAGTTATTCAAGATATTCATAGAGTGTGACGTATATTTGTATGTGGAACTTGTTATGGGCACTAAGAATGATATTTAGCCCTTCACTAAAGTCAACATTAAATCAAAATTTGTTATTCCTCCATGTCGGTGTGAATCCCCAACATTTGGTTGTTAAGCCCCAAAATGTGGCTGTAAAACCCCAAACAAGACCCATCTAAATATACAAGGTTTTTTCACAAAAAAAAAACATGCAATATGAGTCTCTTCAAACATTACCACTATCCTTACACCAAGGCCAATGTGGGAATACCTCTCGATACTAAAAAAACATGAAAACTCCCTCTTAGTGAGAGACATACTACATCAAACATCTCCTGGAAGTAGATTGTTGGATCCGCTACCATAGTCTCTCCCACAGTCATAGAAGCAATTCATTTTGAATGATATGGTCCCTTCTTGGAAGAAACCCTGCTCCTAGAAGCCTCCCTCTTCTGAGATTCCTTCCTAGATTCCTCAACCCATGAGGCCTTTATGATAGTCTTGGAAGACTCCTCTCTCCCACCTAAATGTGAAGGTTGATTTCCTTTGGACAATTAACTCTCCCTTTGTATAATTTCCTCTTGATAGAGTTGGAAGGCTCCTCTTTGCCACCAGATCCTGAACAATGACTCCCTATGAATTCTGACTCCCTGAGAGTCTGGAAAACCTTTGTATTTACCTTCTCCTTGGACTTTATCACCCTAATACTACTTTACATCTGTCACATAGAATGGCCCTTTATACTATACATGTTTCTCTCTCTAACTCCAATAACCATTGTTGTTTCTAAGATAGATCCTCTCAGAATTAACAACACCTTTCCATCTCAGAGTAAAAATACATATCCCTTCTCCTCAATTGGTGGGACTGAGAGCACACTCTTCTTGAGTTTGTCCACCCATAAAAAAATTGTCACTTGCAATAGATCTCTTTAATCCATTTGGAATGACATTGTTCCATATTGCTGAACTTAAACTAATTTAAGGGCTTATAAAATCACTTTATAGTCCTATGAAAGGAGAAAAATGTGAGGAGACATAGTGACATATCATTGTGATATTATGGATTTGTAATAAGTGAGTGAGAACTTGTGCCAAGGATATTGGGAGGACAAATCTCATCAAGGAAATTCTTCACTTTGGAAAATTTGGCATAGGGTTTCTAGACATTCTGTTTTCAGATTTTCTACTAAGGAAGGACTATTGCAGATGTCGTACATATAGTTTGTACAGTTTGTATGAATGACATCAGTATTTTGTACAATATGTAAGTATGAAATCAACATGTCATATAGGTTTCAATCATCTAGGGCTTATACCAAGTTTCCAAGTTGGAATATTTGTGGGATTTTGCTCAGTTTGTAATTTGTCAGGAGGATTGTTTTTGTCCTAAAAAATTCTCATTCAAAAATTTTACATAACATAAATTTTTGTGTCTCATGTGTATGTATCATTTATCTTAGATATTTTTTTGTCCAATTTTGTAACTTTCTGTCATAATTTTAGTGTAGAATTATTCAGTGACAATAGCCCTAGTTTAGTATTTGATGTGACATTCTTAGATCTGAAATTGTATGTATTGAATTTCCCTATTTTAAATTTTGACATTTATTTCATAAGGAGTCTTATTTTCAAGAGCCTGATATGGAAACCTATTTTTCACATAACTTGCATCAACCCAAAACAAGAATTCTACATTTTTGAAAAACATCATGGAACGAACCATATTTAGGAGAGTTATGTTGATTCTTTTAGCTACACCATTCTAATGAGGATTTTATAGAATTTTGGTTTGACATTTGATCCCATGTTGCTGTAGATAATTTTCAAATTCATTATATGTTTATTCTCTTCCATTATCAATCCGAAGGGAGCCAATACGAGACCGGGATTCATTTTGGATCCATACATAAAAAAAAAATTAATAATAATAAATAAATCAAAAAATAAAGAAATCAAAAGATTTTAATTTATCTTTCAACAAGTACACCAAACACATCCTAGTGTAATCATCAATAAAAGGAATGATATATTTATTACCATTATCTCATGGAATAGGTAGGTGATCACACAAATCAGAATGTATTAGTCTTACTTTCTAAATGATTTGGAAGTAGAATCATGAAATGATTTTTTTCTGTGTTTTCCAAGGATGCAAGCATGATATTTCTTTAAGTTCCTAGGAATAGAAGGAAAACTGGAAACACCATTATTTTTCAACAAATGAAGGATTTCGTAATTTATCTAACCAAATCTAGCATGCCACAAGAATCTAGATGGTATTGTACCTTCATCAGGATGAGAGAGGTATGCTGAATTTTTTGCATGAGAATAGTTTCCTTTTAGTTTCAATAGTCTTCCATATTCCAGTCCAGTCATAATGACAATGTTGTTAGAAATATTCCTTATTTCAAAATTTTCACCAAAGATATGAATGGAGAGGCCTTTTCTTGAGATGTGCACAAGAGACAACAATTTCCTTTGTAGCTCGGGAATATATATCACATCATGGAAAAATAATATGGGAGTATGAGTAATTTAAGACTGATGTTTCCAATTCCCATATGTCTAAGACTTGATTTATCTACAAAATAAACTTCTCCATATACGTTGTCACTAATATATTCAAAGATGTTTCTTTGGAAGTTCATGTGGCATATTTCACCTATGTCAATAATTCATGCATCTTTCTAAGAAGAAATTGAAGTGTTAAAAAGTTATTCAATTACTCCTATATTGCAATGGGAAACAATATAACGAGCCGATCTAGGTTATTTACCTTTATTTAGATTTGATGTTTTACCTTTGTTTTCTTTATTATTAATTTTTTCTTTCATCTTCTCTCATGGGATTCTACAGTTCTTTTCTTCATCTAACCCACTCTTTCGACAACGATCATAATGAATATAAAATCTCTCATCTTGGTTGTGTCTACCCTCCTTTCGTATGAATTTTTTTCTTCCATGTCCTCTTTTACTTCCTTATCCTATAAAATAATCATGTGACTCATTCTTCCCTTTTTAAGAAAAACATGTGATATCACTAGTGGTTTGAGATGAATTAGTTTTGAAGGATTTCTCATGTTTTTCAATGAAGCTATGTGTATAGCTCTTATCCTTGACATGTATGAATTCACAAAAACCTTTATTGTGGAATGTGATTTTTTAGGGAATGGAAATTTTGTATTTTTAATGCAATAAGGAATGTCCCTTTCCTTTTATAGCCACCATATTAGATGAAAAAAATTACTCAAACCCATTTATGAAAATTAAATTTTATGAAGACAATGGTTAAAATCACAAAATAAATAATAGTACACACCCTGTGCAATAAATGTTCACATGGAATACAACTCTAATATATAAGAAAGATGAGTTACACAATAACTCCATAAATAATAAGAGAATCTCCCCCAAATACTCCAATACATTCATATATCCAAATCACATGTAGCAATAATGGCTACATGATCTCTATATATACCTATTAACACATTACACATGTGGCCCATCTATTAGGAAAACCACTATTACATATGCATTTATCCATTACATGTACATTTAACCCCATATATGTCTTCCTTTTGGGGTCATACATAATCTTTTGACCCCATATATTTCCCCCTTGGACTCATGCCATAATAGCCTCCTTCAAAAAGCTTTGTCCTCAAATCTTTGCAAATAAGTGTGTTACATGTGATGAAACCAATTAATAGTTTGTAATTAAGTGTGTTACATTTCATGAAATGAAGTAATATGATTTCCTTACATTATTTATTTATTTTTTCTATCAATGATGATCGATCCATTGAAACTCAATTATTTTGGTTATAATCCTTGATATCTAGTTGTTGCATAATTTTATTACATTTGATTCCATGCATTGTTGTTGTGACTTCTCCATTTTTTTGTAGTTCTTGGTCTCTAATAATATCCTATCGAATTATGGTTTTGCAATTCTCTATTCCATGAATGTAGTTGATTATTCCATCTTCTTCCTTGGTAATGTCGATATTAATATTCTTTTCTTTCTTGAAAACCTTCTTGGTAAAGTGACTCTAGATATGGTTTCACATGTGATGTTTTTCCTTCATTCTACACACCCATTTCATTTATCTTATTTTTAGAGACAATGACATCCTTTATCCCCTTTGCTTGATATTTAATTACTCTAGTGTTGTATATAATTTCATCATATTTGACATGTACATCCTCTAGATGGAGTTAAACTTCTTCAAGTATCTTCTAGTGACCTTCTGGAATCTTTTCTTGTTTCCCCCTTTGAAGATACAAATTTACCCCATGCATAAGATCATTACATCCTTATTCAATCCTAGAGTGCATTTCTGATTTTACCTTAATTTATTTAGTGAATCCTAAACCTTCTTGCAAATCTCCTCTTCAATTTTTGTGGTAATATCTTCATCCATATTCTTTGATTTATACTATTCTAAATGATTTTTCACCTTCTTAACATCAATAAGAATTTGTTGATTATAATTACGTAACCTTTTTATTTCTTCATGTTTCTTTTTCATTTTTTCCAATGACTCATCCTTTACCAACATTCCTTTACTACTATTTTCTTTCTTTATTTTCTTAGCCTCCTTAATGATTGATTCACTAAGGGATTGCATCTTGGAGAACTGGTCATCATTATTAATAATGTATTTTATTAAATCTTGCTTTTCCCTCTATAATTTGGAAACTTTTTCTTTTGATTCCATTAATTCAACTTGAATGTTATGCATCTCCTCCATTTTTGTATCCCTAAGAATTTATTTAAGAGGCGTTTTTCAACTTTTTCCGATGTTTTGTAGCATATAATATCTCCATCAAAGATATTCCACCACTTAGAAGCTTCACCCTAGAAATAAAAATATATCAAATAAGGACTCAAATCAATTTTATTTATCATCACCAACCATTCCATGGGATTGATTTTATATTTATTCCCATCTCCACTAATGTTAGTTATTTCCATTGATTATTAATTAAGGTCTAACCCAAACCCTCAAATACCAAACTCAATATATTATAAACAATTATGTAATACATTTTTTGCATTTTTTGCAATATAATAGCCCATATCTTCTCTTTCCAATGGCTTTTTAATGATCTCAATTGAATATCCCAATCAAAATTTATGCTAATTTTAAGCTAGCATACTGTTTAAAACCTTGATTTGGATATGGTCTTGTTCGTCGACATTTCTCTTGATATAGATATTAAATCTGTGCCTATGGTGTTCTAATATATTTATTTTCTATAATTCCATAGGTCTTACCATAATTTGATGTGCCAAAGTGAAATTTATGGTAATTTTCGCAAAACTTGCTGATTTCTTGCCCTTTCCAAAGAGAAAACTTATGCAAAATGCTACATGTCTATTTTTTATCATATCATTAACATATTTTGTTATGCAATACTATGGTCCATACTCTTTCCAATGCAACTACTCACACTCAAATTGAATATTTCTATAATCATATATGGAATTTTTACCTAGAACACATGTTTGAAACTAGTTGTAGGACTAATAAAAAATACCATCTACCACAACCTATAATTTGAAAAGTATACAAAATTATAATATGATATTTTTATGATATATTATATGATATTTCCCCTAGGATATTCAAAATTTATCTATATGATATGTCCCCCAGAAAAATAGTATTGTTTTACCAAGAACACCTATTTGAGACTAGTTTATGCACTAGTAAAAAAACGATAATTTTCAAAGGATATAATACGAAAACTATAATGAACCAAAACCTGAATTTTTTACCACAAGTAATTTCCTATGTATTATTAGTATCCAAAAAAATGGCTATATGAAACTTACCAAAACAAAATTGTATCAAAAACTCCAAGGTGACTCCTTTGAGGGAGCACAACCCTTAAATCTTATACTCTGAAACCAAATGTTATGAACCCAATGGATCAGATAGAATAGTAAATAATATTACACACAATGTAAAACAAATGTGATAATGGATCACAACTTCAATATAGATAAAAGATATGAGTAACACAATAAATATTGAAAGAATAGGAGAACCTCTTCCAAACACCGAATACATTTTTACATCAAAATAACATGTCCCAATAATGGTTACATGTCCTAAGGAAAATAATAAAGTAATGGTTAAAATAATAAAGTAATAAATGATTTTTCAAAGGGAATTAAAGAAAAATAATTTCTTCTATCATATTTTCTACTTATCTCCTTATAGGTTTACTCAAATTTCAAGGAACACATTTTTCAAGTATTTTGATTATATATCACTATGAGTATATCAAAAGTGTGTATTTTTATTTCTCTTCATACAAAACTGTTTACCCCTATGGTTGACATCATTATCTTGAATCCTAATGGTTCTTTTAAAGTTGGTGTTGATAGAACATTTTTTAGGCCCATTTTTTAAATCAACATTTCTCTAACAAACTCCTTTTACCATCCCCATTCTAATGGGTACAATAAATTGTGAATAAATATATTGAAGGGTATATTCATTGATTTGCATTTGATAAATAAACATAATTGGTCAAGTGGTTTCCCTTAGTAGAATGTTGTTACAACATGTTCTTCCATACTTCATAAAAAATGTCCCCATTTATGGAAGTTTATGGCTATCATCCTCCATCCATCACACCACCCTTCATAGGGAAATCAAAGGTTCAAGCAGTGGAGGACCACGCAAAGTGATAATAAGAGGTTTTAGAACTATTTAAGGACAACTTGGATATAAAATAAAATGTGATGAAACAACAAGCAGATCAACATCACAATGAACGGAAATTTGAAATGGGGGGTTGTATATATATGACACTAGAAACATATAAATAATTTACCTTCAGTAAAC
Organism: Picea glauca; assembly: GCA_000966675.3. Classification (NCBI taxonomy): domain Eukaryota; kingdom Viridiplantae; phylum Streptophyta; class Pinopsida; order Pinales; family Pinaceae; genus Picea; species Picea glauca. The sequence goes on from JZKD02S1727395.1 coordinate 39,358, forward strand.
AAAATAAGGATAATAAATTAGTACCCAAGGACTATGGTCCCTATAAGTTGTTCTAGAGAATTAGAAGTATGGCATACAAATTGGATTTTCCTCCATCTTCACGTACGTCTAGTATTCCATGTTTCTTGCTTAAAGAAAGTATATGGTGAGAAGATCCAAATTTATGTTATTTTAACATAGATTAATGAAGAAGGTAATAACATACTAGAAGCAAAAACAATCCTTGTAACACAAAGAAAAAAAATCTGAAATTGAACAATTTCTAAGTACATCATGAAGTGGAGCAACCTACTAAAAAAAGAGGTGACATGGGAAGATAAGTTCTTCATGCATATGATCAACATCTAATCAAATGTTGAGGGTGACACTTGTTTTAAGGGGAGGTCCATGTCAATTCATAAATATTAAGTTATTAAATTTATATTGTTATCTTAGTGTTTTCCTTATTTGTTAACTAGGCCTTTTAATGCTTGGTTGGACCCTTTAATTATTTGTACACTTTGTTTCCTATATATACAAAGGAGGTATAGTTTTAGAGATCATCTCATCCTATGAATTTATTATACTATAAAAAAAGGTTTCCATTTAGGTGTTTGGTGCATAATATTATGATTCCATTCGCTGACACCATGAATAAATTTTATGTTGTATGGATATTCTTGAACCATCTATACAAGATAATAAAAAATACATATGGTACTAACTGGAAAAAATTGAAAATGACACCCAAAAAAATATAAATACAAAAAATAAAATGGATGTGTGCATGGATGGAATTAATAGGTGGTTATGGGGATCCTAAATGTAGAATTTCTTCAAAGACAATGTTTTGAGTGCTTAATTAAATATCTCATTTCTGGGATAAGAAAGTACATATGCCCCCTTCACCAAATAAATATTGATAATGTAGGGGCCTTGCCATAGGTATTCAAACTTGTTTGGTCCTACCTTCTCTTTAGCTTTGTCATAAGCGAGCATTGAATCACCTTTTCCAAAGGAGAAAGGGTTGTATTGGTAGTCCCAACAGGATTTGGAACATTTTTTTTATGACCTCATTTTTGTTCAAAGTGATGTGTTAATATTTTTCTATATGTTCCAAAGCAACTAGTTTCTACTCTAGGGGAGTGGTATTAGAAAGGAGTTTGATGGGAAATTAGAGAGTACGGATCTCACATTTGATGGGTAAAATGGAATCTATGTCACATGTGAGATGGAAGGGTGTAGATGTTATGGTAGTTCTAATGGATGTCTAATAGTCCCATAATGTCAGGAGGATCATGTGGTGCCAACTGGATTTATGTTTTTCAACTATTCCCTAGATCATAGCTTTGTGGATTTTGTTGACAACTTCAACTTGAATATTATATTGTAGATATTAGGTAGTGGAGAATTGATGTGGAAAACCTAAAATAGAATTCATATCTTCGAAAAATTAGTTCTTGAAGTGTGTGTCATCGTGTAAGATGAACTATTTGGGAAAACCAAAGTGAATGATGACATGGCTAAAAAATATGCAATCCATTATCCATGAATTGTCGCCAAAGGTCAATATAGCTTCTAACCACTTGGTACAATAATAAATCCCCACAACGATGTACTTGTGTCCACAACTAAATGCGGAACGACACTCAATAAATTTGATCGCCGCTCATAAAAGGGGCTAACAATGATAACAGTTTGTAATGAAACAAGTGGAGGTTGCAACCTTGTTGGCAACCAATTCACATTTTTCTACTGTCCTTATAAGATGCCTACACCAGTGTTTTGCAAACCTTAATTTTTCGTCGCAATTCTCAAATAAAACAACACTTTTATTTTTGTGTTATTTGCACATTGACCTTCGTTCTTGTTTTCACAACTGCAAGTGTGAAAACTTTGTTTTCGAAGTCACATTAAAATCGTCATTGAATTGTCGTTATCATTCTTGTCGGTATGCCTATTGAATTTACATTTTACTTATCATTATACAGTTGGCAAGACCTTTTTATATGTACTCATTTGACATTCTTTGATTGATTATGTAATTTCGTTTCATGAGTGATTGAGTTTGTGATGCATTGGTGATTGGATTTACATGTTCTTTCATCAATTCACTTGGCACATTGGTTACATAAAAAAGCATTGGAACATTGGTTAAACCCTTCGTATGAATTGTTTCATACAACACTTGGTATTGGTTTCAATTTGTTTGTTTGGTTTTAAAACTATGGTATAACCATTGCTTGCGTGAGTGATTAATACACTTACCATGGATTTCATTGGTTGAGAAAATGGCATAATTGTTAACCTATACAATAGTGGGTTGAATAGCTATCTGCGCCGACGGTTGTACTGTAGATATGACTATCGTTCATGTATGAACCAGCTCCACCACCTTCGCACGATATGTCATTAATGTTTACCCCTATCCCTGCTTCACCTCTGCTAGCATCGGGTAAGCCTTTGAGTGTTCTGCCCTTGCGTATGCTGTGATTCGAACCCTGGATCGTTCACATTGCTCACCGTGTGCTCCTATCTATGGCATCGGTGGTACGAATAGAGTTGAATGATAGTCAAGCCCTGCTATTGTTCGATAACGCCTGGAAAGATTTAGAGGATAGTGGTTGGCTCACGTTTGTATAGAGGTTCGAGGGTTTCAATTTTTTTGTTGCACAACAATTCTCCCTTACCTTTGATGGGTGTAGGGCCAAAGTAGGTGACATTCCGCTTGAAATCGGTGAAGAGTTCATTAGCTCTGCCACAGGATTAGCAGCCACGGGCCAACAATGGTTTAAAAACTCTAAAGTTGATGAGGTGCCATGGCCATTACTGTTCGTATCATGAAAGGTCACATCATGTGACAAAGGTATGCCTATTTCCACGCTTAAACCAAGGTGGCATGATATTTTGATAATGGTTAAACAATTTGTGACCTGTGAGGGTCGGTATGGATTGGTTTTTCTTTATCACCTTCGACTATTAATGAATTTCATGGGTTATCCTTTGAACCTGCCATTTTATTTCTAGCGTAGTCTTTAAAAAATGGCTAAGAGGTTCAAATGCGAGAAAGATGACAACAGCTTGTTTCACCATGGCCTGATCAGACTCATCGTCGTTCACCATTTAAACCTCCATGACGATAATTGGCAAGCTTTTCTGTCTAGAAATGGCTTTGTTGATTCAGAGTTTGTCCAAATCGACAAGCCTATGGTCAGCGAGACTAAGGTCGGGCCACCTGTGCCTTTCCATGCCCTTCTACCCTCTCCCAAACCCTCGGTCGGCCCTGATATCCACCTACCCAACATAATAACAAACAAGGTTGAGGCTGCTAAAAAGCTTGTCAGCAAGAAAGTCAAGGGTAACCCTATTGTCGACGGCAAAGGTAAAAAGAATGCTCGATTGATATCGAGACTTGCCCGGAATAAACCTAAATCAAGTGTTGATCAAAAGTCCATAGTCCTTAGCGAAGACTTGGACTCTGATATCGAGCGCTTTCTAGCTAGAGAGTACCCTTATTCCCAAGGTCTGTGCTCCGAGCCACCCTATGACTTTGTTTCTAATTTACCCCCTTGCCTAAAGGACAATCCTAGCTACCCAGGGATCAAGCTACCTAGTGAAACCCTCGGTGATTTAAACCAACCCTCGACTGTCGTTTCAAAGCCCGAGTAGACAGCGTGTGTCCAATGTAATGTATGGATAAAGCACTACTATACCGACGTTCCCTTATTACAGTCGAAAATCAAATCATTGGAAAACCAAGTTACAGTGTTGACAAGTGAAAGGGATAAGATTCAAGTTAATGACAAGAAGCAGAAAACCATTGGTTCCATCGTATTTAGGAATGTCGAATCGGCTATAGCCTTCGTCAATTCCAAACTATCATGACCAAGTTCTCTGCTGATTATCCAGGCATGCATTTCGATATCAATTTCATTTTATCAATAGCTTGAATTAATATAATGAATTGATTTTTGGGTTACGGTTAGTTCTGTTCATTATTTGAAATGATTCTTTCGTGGTTTGATTATCAAAAACAGTTATGCTATGAACCCTATACAATACATCTATTTTGCTAAAATTAAACGAACGTATGATTTGGTTATGCGATTTTGTCGTTCCCAGTTTAGTACAAGAAATTCATCGATTTTGATTTGGTTTGGTTTGTTGGTGATTCAATTATGTTTGATAGTCAATTTGGTTTGATTGTAATTAGTTTCATTTGCTCCTAATAAACTCAAAACGACTCTTTTTTGTATTGAATCAACATTCTCGTTTGGATTTGGATTATATCTGACCTGTGCAAAAGATCTATTCGCCGAAATCATGGAACCGTGTTGATTCATAACGATTATGTCAAACTCAAATTGTTCGATTCATTCTTGTTTTGATTGGATCGTTGCGTATCTTGAGTTAGCACGATTGTTTTTATGAGTTGGATTTTTATCGAAAATAGATTCGATGCTGCTTTGTTGATTTTAATTTTCAAAACGAGTTTGTTAAACCCAGATCGACATATTTCATCTCTATTGGATTCGTATGAGAAAATTCGGCTAGTAGTTCGTTTTTTAAATTGATTCAAGTAATGATTCCATTGAATGTCAATCGATTTTGTCTGCCCCCAATTGGCAATAACAAACGTTGGACGAGTCCCACAGATCCTGTTATCAACCGATTAATTCCATTATGATTTTGTTTGTGATAATTTACATACCAATTTTGATTTGATTCGCTAATAGCATAAGTCGTTTGTTTCCGTTTGGATTCGAAGTAATTTTGTTAATGTCTGTAGCAACATAAAATGTTGGTTTTGATTTCAATTGGTCCATGAAATGATTTTGTTGTTGCTTGTAACATCCCGCTCTGGCGCACTGAGAAAACTTATTCTTTGAGGACACTTGCTCGCAAATGATCTGGACTTTTATGATGTTAAAACATTTGTCCTTGATTATGATGCGTTATGATAGATGACATGATGTTTTACTGATTTGACATAGACAGGTGCTATTGACTCAGTTTTATTGAGCGTGCAGGGTTTTGGACCTTGAGGATGCAAAGGCATCGATGGAACCCCTTGGACTCTGGATTGAGTCAGGGAGTGTGCTATTTGGCGGTTGATTTATTTACTGTGATATTTCATTGATTTGATGATATGATGTTGACATGTTATGACACGATTGTTGATGATGCAAGCTGCCGATAGCTTGTCGACCAGACTCACATATGGATTAAAGGGGCCACACATGATTTCCAGAGAGGTTGAGGGAGAGGTGTGGACAACAGCCCTGCAACAGCCTACTAGCACTCTCATCGTGGCTCGAACTGTAGGTTAACGATTACCTAGTTCGAGAGGATCCACGATGTCGTGAGGGAAAGCTGCGAAAGTCGCTCACGATGATTCTAAGGAGCACGCAATAAGGCGGGGGACTTACTCCTTAGATCCCTTAGTCTCCCACAAGTTCACTTGGTGGAGTGTTGACTCCAGGGGTTATAGATGTCTACCAATCAGTCAAGTTGGCGAGTGGCACCCTTGGAGCACGTGGTGCATCCTGAAGGGCACGTCATGCGAAAGAAACACAAGTTGGCCAGTGGCACCCTTGGAGCATCCTGAAGGGCACGTCGCACACAATAAACGAATGAGGCGAGTGGCACCCTTGGAGCACGTGGTGCGTCCTGAAGGGCACGTCGCGTTGATGATGATGAAGAAACAAACCTAGATGGCCCTAAGACATTAACGCATTAAGAAATCCTTAAAAAAATTCCCTAACCAAGTGTCGCCCAGTTCAGAATCTAACTCCTAAGTCTAAAACTTCTCTAGGGTAAAATTTAGTCCAACCTTAAGAAAAAGACCCTAAAAATAAAAATAAAAATTTAAACAAAAAAAACCCACTTAAGTAATAGTTTGGTTTTCATAAAATTCTTGGGGTAAATGAAGAGAGTAAGAATTTAATTAAAACTAATGGTTTTTAAAATTTGCAAAGAAGAAATTATTTCCTAACTTGTGAAAGTACAAAAGATATTAAATAAATAATAAATGGGAAAGATTTAATAGCGCAACTGCCATTTTGGGTCTAATAAAAAGGGGAAGGAAGGGAATAATAAGAATTGGGAAACTAAGTAAATGGAGGAAACATAATAAATCAAAGATGGGAACTTATGGTAAAAAGTGAGGTCAACATAGTAAGGAATTTGCAATTAAGAACCTTCTAAAATGAACTAAAATTAGCAACTTCATTTTAGGGAAAGTAATTAAACCTGTAAGGGAATCTAGGAACACCTAGGAGTGAATTTAGGGGCAACTCTAGGTGGTGAGGGAAATGAGTAAATTAATAAATTAAAGAACATAATTACTTGAGGAAAGAGGGGGATGGACGACACTTGTGCGAAGGAGATCATTTAGTATTTTTTTTATTAAAACTTAATTAAAATGTGATTTAGGGAAAGTTGGAGGTGGGAAAAACTCTATAAAAGAAAGGGAAGATGAGGAAGAAAGGGATCGGCTATTAGCGTAACATTATGCTACCGGATTTGTGACTTGACTGATTACTTGTGAGGAGTTGGGATTTCCCGTCTCGGAAGGGAGTGGTAGCTCGGCCTTGCGAGGTGAGCTCGGAAGCTAGACGTACCATCTGGTTAGTGTGTGGCCCCTTTGCGGCTCCTGGGGCTAAGGGGGAAGCAGAGTACCCATAGAAATTGGTTGGGAGGTACCAGTGTAGTCTCTATGGTCGGTGAGCAGGAGTGGCACGGAGCGCACGGACATCCTTCAAGGCGAGCGATCAGGCAAAGTTCGGATGAACGTGGTTTTTCCCTTTGTCTTCCTGCGAGTCAGTTCAGATATGTTTCTCTACCCCTTCTCTGTTTGAATGATTTCATATCTGATGCAATGTATTTATTAAATCTGAACTGAAATGATTTCCATTTTTGTTGATTGATTTTATATATGATATGATGTATTTATTAAATCTGAATTGAAATGGCCTCCATCTCTGTCAAATGTTTAATCAATGACAAACTGTATATGTTAGATTCAAACTGATAGGATAATCTGAATGAAAACTATTCGAAGTATATAAAACTGTAATATGCCTTCCATATCTAATCCTGTGTGATTTTGTAGAGTTGGATTAAATTCCGGATGGATGTTAGAAGTCTTGTTTTAATTGTTATGATAGTTGTAAGAATTTTTCATGGATAAATTCTAGAAGTAGTCACTATTGTGAACTAGGTTATTGCTGTACAAGAATAACTGTAGGAATTTTTCAATGTATCCAATATTCAAGTATAGAAATTTTGAGTAATTAGAATGGATACCAAGACTATATGTAGAATAATTATATTTGTGTAAGGAGTTGTATATAGAGCCATGATATTAGTTTTGTTGTATTCATATACCGTATTATTGCTATAGTTGGGATCCATTGCGGTAACGAGACCAACGCATAAAGGTATGAGGTTGCAAGCAATGCATATCATCTGTAGTAGTAATTGATTTGAGTCTGGACGGTAAAACTATATTCTAGAGCCACAAAAAAAAATCAGTCGTGACGAGGGCAGATCTAAGATAAATTAACTGTGGAAATATTCCAAAGCACAATTCTGGGAATTTCCACCTGTCTCAAAAATCATATGCTTTCAGTGTTTCAAAGTATGTGGCGAAAATTCAAGAGATCTGGAAACGAATCCTAGGAATACTATACTCCTTATATCTGAACAATATGAATTAGAATAGAAAATAAATCATCTACAGTATGATGCCTTAAAAATTTTATTGCCAACCCAACGTTCCATAAGGTATCCATGCCCAACCAGAATAGAGGAGGTTATGGCCACAAAGTCTCGGTCGCGTCTTGTTCTGAGTCGATGGTTGTATTTTCTTTTGGCCAAAGAACCCATGCATGGGTCAACCCACACCACCAGCAAAATTAAATAATGACTGCGTGTTGATTGTTTTGAGGCAGACGACCCACTTGTCTTTCCTTGGGGCTACGGAATCTGATCCTTCCCGTAATCCTTCCCGTAATCTGGCATTGATTCCTATGCGGATGTTGAATTTACTATGGTCATTTCTATTCTACAGGCGTTTTTCTTTTGCATGTGGGCGTTTGATTTTTATATGGGCATTTTAAATCTACTGTGGACGATTTTCTTACCTTCTTTTTACCTTTCTATGCCAAGCGTTTTCCTTTAATTACGTTTTTCCCTTTTTGTCGTGGTATATCGCTGCGTCCTTCTTATTTTCTAAATTCTCGGCGAGTGTTGTATACCCTTGCATCCATCTTATTTGCTAAATTTCTCTGCGTTTACTGTGGTAATTACCCTACGTTTTTGGTTCATACCCTCTGCACGTGGTGTATAAATTCTCTGCCATATCTCTGCACATGGAGTCATTGATTCACTGCCTTATCGCTTGGTGTAATCTTTGTGTTACAGACTGCTACCCTTCGCCTCTGCCACTTACACGCATCTCTCTGTGGACGCTGCATGTGCCCTCCCTCTGCGTCCGTAACAAAAACCACCTCACCCTCTTAGAAAATTGGATCTGTAATTTGCCGAGTGAGCAAAGGGCCTAAGGGTTAGCCATCAACTAGTTTGTGATTTCTGTCATGCATCTTAAGTGGCCTTTCGTTTTTGGCAATGTTGCCGATTGGTAATCTGCATTGGGTGGAGTGGATAGAATGCCATCCCTTCAAGCCTTTATTGCTCAGGAATTGTTGATGAACGGAATAAATGTTAATGATATTGGTAATAGACCGACTATTTTCAAAAGCCGTTATGGATTATGAAATGTTACTGTACTGGAATTTATGTTAATGCTATTAATTATGGAATGCTAAATTCCAATTCTCTTATTGCTTGAAATGTTACGGTGATGAAGGGTTAATGTAAATGCTAGTAAAAATAGAATACTTAACGATAGTGCTTATGGTATGGTTAATGCCCAGGGTAATGTAACGTAATGATATGTAAATGCAATGAAATGATTAATGTAAGGTAATGGAACGTCATTTAATGTGATGGGATGTTGATGCACGGTCCTGTAATAGATTGTTATTTCACTGGGGATGCGTAATGCTACTGTAAGGAAATTTTCATGTTATTTATTGTTCTTAGTGAATTGGTGAACCATTGAATATAGAGCTTTGTTTATGAAATGGAATTCTTAGGATAATAGTGAGGTCAAATCCAAGAATACTACTAATTATAAATCAAGAATTTTCAATTAAAAGACCCCTGACCCTTCTATGATTCGGTTTTGTAGTGTAGTTACATTAAATTTCAAAGATATACGGATAGGCTTGTGAGCGCAATGGAATCCTCAATGTTCGATCAATTTATTTGATAGATATATGCACAGTGTAAATGTATTTAATAGATTATGTAGAGATATTTTTGTAATGTAAATTTCTATAAAATTTCAAGGATATATGTATAGGGTTCGTGAATGCAAAGGAATCCTGGAAACCTCCATGTTTGATTCAATCATTTAATAGATAGTGAAAAGTCATCATAATGGCGTTCAAGCCACAAAACCCTATATTTATTTTATTATTATAGTGTATTTCACTTAGCTTAAATCATTTGTAAATTGTCACTCACGCGCCTTTAAGCGAGGCGTTAGAATGAGCAAATTGTATGGTTAAAATAGAACGTGTGCACCCTGAATTTGTAGAGGGGTGAGACAGATGTAATCGTTTCCTTGCTCCATGTAACTTATAGGATGTTTTGAGATTGTTAATTAATTTCAGGGTTAGTACACTAATTGGAATTGTCCAAACTCGCAGTTGTATGATATCAGACTCTTCGATCTGATAAAGCTAGTCGCTCTGTATATAAGTCTGTGTGTGTGATTATTTTTTTGTAAAGAATCCAGTGTCGTATCAAGAGTCTCAGGCCCTTTAAAGGCAGGGTTTCCACTCTTGTGACACACCTCTAAGGTTGTATCAGTAGTCACAGGCTCTTTAAAGGGAGAGTTCCCACCACTGCGACCTCTTGACAGAGATTACTATTTTCTGCCTGAGCAGTCGGTCAGGAGACTATCTGACATTCTCTCTCTCCGAAGCAGAGAACTAAGATTAAATGCCCTTCTTTCCTGTGAAGAAATAGTAAAATTTACTACTATGGATTCTTCTGTCTGTGTTCGTACTATACATAACACCGTATGTCGTTTAATGCTTGCAATTACTTGTTGTGCGCCTTATGTCTATGGTCGTTTAATGCTTGTAGTTACTTGTTGCACGCCTTATGTCTATTGTCGTTTAATGCTTGCAGTTACTTGTTGTGCGCCTTATGTCTTCTTGTTGTGATCATCGTGGTTGCGTCTTGTTAGTCATCAGGTGGCGATGTAGAGTCAAGTGTGTCCGTTTCCTTTTTACACATGCGCACACACCTTAAACAAAAAAAAAAATTGCACCTGTTATCAGAGTTGTTGTCGTAACAAGGAGGAAATTACATATGGTATCAGAGCGAGTTCGACCCGCGACTTGGGATTTGCTATGGATTTCATTGACATGATTAGATTTGATTATACTGTTGTTGATCGAGTTGATTGTGTGCATCTAGGTAATCATGGTTAGAGGATGCCGCGGAGGCAGACGACGGGGTGCTAGGGGAGGAGGCGTGATGCCTCCAGTAGCATCCACGCCTGAGGGGTCTAACCCTCGGGGAGACGAGTAGGTTCTTAGACAGGAGCAGATAGTAGTCGACAATGTTGTTGGGATGATGATATCTTTTCAGCGCATGTCTGAGGCACTGATCAACTGATGGGATAGAGACAAGGCCAGGGCGCTGGCACCCGTTGAGGTTCCGCCGCGTGCACCGGCCGTTACAGGTAGCATTCACCGTGAACTCGAGAAGGTTAAATTTCCCGAGTTCTTTGGTGCCCTGGATGGCGCCAACGTTGAGGCATGGTTGGAGAATATGGCGATGTGCTTCGCACTTCACGATTATACCTCCAACATGAAGGTCCACATGGCGGTATTTCAACTAAAGGGGAGCACTCTTCTATGGTGGAAGATGCTCCTGCCATAGCTGAACATGGCCATTGAAGATGTGTCATGGGAACTGTTCGAGGAATGGTTCTGAGAGAGGTACCTTTCAGAGGAATTCATTGAGTGTCAACTCAATGAGTTCAATGCATTATGACAGGGAGGTCGTACAGTGCCTGAGTACGAGGCACGTTTTATAGAGCTGCTCCGGTATGCTCTACACCTTAACACTGAGAAGCTCAAGGTCAACAGGTTCGTGCTTGGCCTTAACGACAACCTGCGTGCAAAGGTTAGGATCTTGATGCCTCAAACCTTGCACGAAATTGTCCAAAATGCCCTCATAGCAGAGGAGGAGCTTATCAGTGGGGTTTAGACTAGGACTCCAGTGAGACCAGCAGGGCAGGGTTCATCTGGTACACCGCAGCATCAGACACCAGCGAGCCATACGCTGGGATATTGTTGTTTCCAGAGAGGATCCACTTCCAATACACCCCGATGACCGTCGCCTCAGCAGCGGGCACCTTATCGGGGACCACAACATCAGCAGCAGCGTCCCCGTAGCAGCAGTAGTTTAGGCATGTTCAGCAGAATAGACCTGGTTTCCAGGCCGGTGGACCATCATCTTCTACTTTGGGTACTAAGACTACTGGGCCGAAGAAGGGGTGTTGGACGTGTGGGGAGCCACACTACCAGCGCGACTGTCTTGTGGAGAGGACCATAGTTTTAGGATCAGTCGGACCCACTACCGTGGGAGATATGGGCAAAGCCCATTGGATTCATGTGGCGGTGAATAACTGCTAGGCAGAGCACCATTCGACTGTGCTCGAGACGACAGGTATTGTCGCTGACCAGACCCTTAGTATTTTGATAGACCCAGGTGCTACTGAGAGTTTCATTTCCGGTGCAGCGCTAAAAAAAAGATTAAGGTAAAGGCAGTCGAACAGGACAAGTTTAGGTTTGTAGAGATGGCTTCTGGAGCCAAACAGAAGGTTGGAGGAAAGGTTACGGGTTGTGCCCTTAACTTGGGAGAGTTTGTCACAAGGGTCAACTTGTACGTCACGATATTAGGATCGTATGACGTCGTGATTGGTATGGGTTGGTTGGAATCGCATGAGGCGATACTCAACTGTAAGACGAAATAGTTGAGCTTGGTCGATGATGAAGGACAGAGACGTGTGATTGTAGGACGAAATCAGGGAGTATCCCTAAGGTTCGTCTCTTCCTTACAGTTACGGAAGAATATGCACAAGGGGTGCAAGATTTATGCGATCCTTGCGCTAAACGAAAAGGGAGTAGCGGAAGGTCTAGAACACCTTCTGGTGGTGAAGGAGTTTGCGGACGTGTTTCCAGAAGAGTTACTTGGGATGTCGTCGAAAAGGGAATTGGAGTTTACCATAGACCTGAAAACGGGGACCGAACCGATAGCAAGAACTCCTTATCAGATGTTGACCCCAGAGTTGCAAGAATTAAAAATGCAATTGAATGAGTTGTTGGACCTAGGACTGATACGTCCTAGTGTGTCACCATGGGATGCACCTGTTATTTTCATTCGGAAGAAGGATGGATCGTGGAGGATTTGCATCCACTACCGTCAACTGAACAAGGCTACGATCAAGAATCAGTATCCCTTACCAAGAATTGATTATCTTTTCAATCAAATGAAGGGTGCGACGGTGTTCTCCAAGATCAATTTGCGATCAGGGTATCACCAGTTGCGGATCAAGGAGGACGACGTCCCTAACACCACCTTTAAGATGAGATTTGGACATTACGAGTTTTACTGTTTTACCATTTGGACTGACAAACGCCCCAGGGGTATTCATGAGTTTGATGAACAGGGTGTTCCATGAGTACTTGGACAAGTTCGTCCAAGTATTCATTGACGATATTTTGATCTACTCTCGCACAATGGAGGAGCATGACGAGCACTTTCTCTTGGTACTACAGTGTCTACGAGAGAACAAATTGTATGGGAGGTTGTCCAAATGCTCTTTTTATCAATCGAGGATTCACTACTTAGGGCATGTCATCTCCAGCGAAGGCATCGTCATGGATCCAGCAAAGGTTGAGGCTATTATGGAATGTCCTGCGCCGACGAATGTCACAGAAGTGCGTAGTTCTATGGGTTTAGCAGGATACTAAAAGTTCCTGACATGGATGCGGACTTCTTGGTATTCACTGACGCATCCAAGGAAGGTTTAGGCAGAGTCTTGATGCAAGACGGACGAGTGATTACTTACATTTTGAGGAAACTGAGAAGGCATGAAGAGAACTACGCGACGCACGATTTGGAGTTATTGGCCATCGTATATGCCTTGAATGTTTGGAGACACTACCTTGTTGGATGAAAATTTGAATTAAGGACTGATCATTGTGGACTACAACACATTTTTAAGGAAAGTGACCTGAACGCGCAACAATGGCGTTGGTCAAAATTTCTTAGTGAGTACGACTTTGAGATTACTTACATAAAGGGAACAGTGAACCGAGTGGCAGATGCTTTGAGTCGGAGGCCACACATATTTTCAGTGTTGCCTCTTCACATGAATCTACGTGAGATGATTCTCACCTTACATCATGATGATGACTGGTAAAAAAAGGTCGAGGGTTTTATCAGACAAAAAACCATGATGGTACCACGATACGAGGGATTTTAATTTGATAGTGATGGGTTATTGAGGTTTAGAGGTCAGATTTACGTACCACCAAATGATGATTTGAGGATGTTGATCCTAAGCGAGGGTCATAGAGTAGTTTACATGGCTCACCTGGGAGTCACAAAGACGAGTGCAGATCTTAAACTCTTATTCTTCTAGAGGGGACTGAAGGCCGACATAGTTAACTATGTGGACAGATGTATGGAGTGTCAGCAGGTAAAGGCTGAACATAGACACCCAGCAGGATTACTACAACCACATGCCATTCCGAAATCGAAATGGGAGGTCATTTCAATGGATTTTGTTGTTGGATTGCCACTGACGGCAAGGAGGCATGACTCGATTTTCGTAGTAGTAGACACTCTGATAAAGAGTGGTCACTTTAATCCTGTGCGTACGACGTATCAGGCACCTGACATAGCGAGAGTTTTCATCAGTGAGATTGTGAGGATGCATGGCGTGCCTAAGAAGATTATATCCGATCGAGGATCTGTGTTTACTGGACAATTTTGGACGAGTTTCCAAGAGGCCTTGGGGACCCAACTTAAATTTAGTACTGCGTATCACCCAGAGATGGACGGATAGACAGAACGAACGAACCAAACCTTGGAATACATGTTGTGCATGTACGTGATGGACCAACAAAAGCATTGGGAGGAATTATTTCCTCTAGTAGAGTTCACTTACAACAACAGTTACCAAAGCACCATTAAGATGGTGCCTTTTGAGTTTTGTTATGGGCGACCGTGTCAGACGCCCTTGAGTTGGGATCGGCTTGAGGATAGGGTCCTGGTGGGATCAGAAGTGATCCAAGAAATGGAAGAGCAAATGAAAACCATAAAACAAAGGATTAAAGAAGCGTAGGATCGACAGAAGAGTTATGTCGATGCGCACCGAGTCGACCGTAGTTACGAGGTCGACGATCGAGTCTTCTTGCGGGTTAAACCGCATAAGAGTTCGATCAAGTTTGGAAGGGGTGCTAAACTCTCTCCCAGGTTCGTGGGACCTTTCGAGATTGTGGAGAGAAAGGGGCTCGTGGCCTATCGACTAGCCTTGCCTGATTCTTTGAGTTGTATGCACGATGTTTTTGATGTATCTGTTTTGAGACATTATATTAGTGATCCTACGCATGTGATTGACATGAGTTCCTTACAGGTATCAGACGAGGGAGCGCTCACGGCTGAGCCAGTCCGCATCTTAGATCATAGCGTTCGATAGTTACGATGTCGAACGATAGATCGGGTCAAGGTCCAGTGGGACAGTTATAGTCTGCGCTCGGCAACCTGGGAGGACGCATATGATATGCGCCAACAGTTTCCATTTTTGTTTAATAGATAGACTTATGATACTGTGGTACTTTTATTTCGTCATTTATACTGAGAAACTTTGGGATGAAGTTTAGACCAAGAGGGGGTGTATGTAACATCCCACTCTGGCGCACTGAGAAAACTTATTCTTTGAGGACACTTGCTCGCAAGTGATCTAGACTTTTATGATCTTAAAATATTTTTCCTTGATTATGATGCGTTATGATAGATGACATGATGTTTTATTGCTTTGACGTAGACAGGTGATATTGACTCATTTTTATTGAGTGTGCAGGGTTTTGGACCTTGAGGATGCAAAGGCATCGATGGAACCCCTTGGACTTCGGATTGAGTCAGGGAGTGTGCTATTTGGGTTGATTTATTTACTGTCATATTTCATTGATTTGATGATATGATGTTGACATGTTCTGACACGATTGTTGATGATGCAGGCTGACGATAGCTTGCCGACCAGACTCACATATGGAGTAAAGGGGCCACACATGATTTCCAGAGAGGTTGAGGGAGAGGTGTGGACAACAGCCCTGCCACAGCCTACTAGCACTCTCGTCATGGCTCGAACTGTAGGTTAACGATTACCTAGTTCGAGAGGATCCACGATGTCATGAGGGAAGACTGCGACAGTCGCTCACGATGATTCTAAGGGGTGCGCAATAAGGCGGGGACCTTATTCCTTAAATCCCTTAGTCTCCCACAAGTTCACCTAGCGGAGTGTTGACTCAAGGTGTTATAGATGTCTACCAATCAGTCAAGTTGGTGAGTGGCACCCTTGGAGCACGTGGTGCATCCTGAAGGGCACGTCATGCAAAATAAACACAAGTTGGTGAGTGGCACCCTTGGAGCACGTGGTGCATCATGAAGGGAACATCGCGCAAAAGAAACGAATGAGGCGAGTGGCACCCTTGGAGCACGTGGTGCATCCTGAAGGGCACGTCACATTGATGATGATGAAGAAACAAACCTAGATGGCCCTAAAACATTAACGCATTAAGAAATCCTTAAACAAATTCCCTAACCAAGTGTCGCCCAGTTCAAAATCTAACTCCTAAGTCTAAAACTTCTCTAGGGTAAAATTTAGTCCAACCTTAAGAAAAAGACCCTAAAAATAAAAACAAAAATTTAAACAAAAAAAAATCCACTTAAGTAATAGTTTAGTCTTCATAAAATTCTTGGGGTAAATGAAGAGAGTAAGAATTTAATTAAAACTAATGGTTTTAAAAATTTGCAAAGAAGAAATTATTTCCTAACTTGTGAAAGTACAAAAGATATTAAATAAATAATAAATGGGAAAGATTTAATAGCGCAATTGCCATTTTGGGTCTAATAAAAAGGGGAAGGAAGGGAATAATAAGAATTGGGAAACTAAGTAAATAGAGGAAACATAATACAGGAAAGATGGGAACTTATGGTAAAAAGCGAGTCAACATAGTAAGGAATTTGCAATTAAGAACCTTCTAAAATGAACTAAAATTAGCAACTTCATTTTAGGGAAAGTAATTAAACCTGTAAGGGAATCTAGGAACACCTAGGAGTGAATTTAGGGGAAACTCTAGGTGGGTGAGGAAAATGAGTAAATTAATAAATTAAAGAACATAATTACTTGAAGAAAGAGGGGGATGGACGACACTTGTGCGAAGCAGATCATTTAGTATTTTTTTATTAAAACTTAATTAAAATGTGATTTAGGGAAAGTTGGAGGTGGGAAAAACTCTATAAAAGAAAGGGAAGATGAGGAAGAAAGGGATCGGTTGTTAGCATAATGTTACGCTGCCGGATTTGTGACTTGACTGATTACTTGTGAGGAGTTGGGATTTCCCATCTTGGAAGGTAGTGGTAGCTCGGCCTTGCGAGGAGAGATGGGAAGCTAGACGTACCATATGGTTAGTGTGTGGCCCCTTTGTGGCTTGGGGGGCTAAGGGAGAAGCAAAGTACCCCTAGCGATTGGCTGGGAGGTACTGGTGTAGTCTCTATGGTCAGCGAGCAGGAGCGGCACGGAGCGCATGGACATCCTTCGAGGTGGCCGATCAGGCAAAGTTCGGATGAACGTGGTTTTTCCCTTTGTCTTCCTGCGATCCAGTTCAGATATGTTGCTCTACCCCTTCTCTTTTTGAATGATTTTATATCTGATATGATGTATTTATTAAATTTGAATTGAAATGGCATCCATCTCTGTCAAATGTTTAATCAATGACAAACTGTATATGTTAGATTCAAACTGATAGGATAATCTGAATGAAAACTGTTCGAAGTATATAAAACTGTAATATGCCATCCAAATCTAATCCTGAGTGATTTTGTAGAGTTGGATTAAATTTTGGATGGATGTTAGAAGTCTTGTTTTAATTGTTATGATAGTTGTAAGAATTTTGCATGGATAAATTCTAGAAGTAGTCACTATTGTGAACTCGGTTATTGCTGTACGAGAATAGCTGTAGGAATTTTTCAATGTATCCAATATTCAAGTATAAAAATTTTGAGTAATTAGAATGGATACCAAGACTATATGTAGACTAATTATATTTGTGTAAGAAGTTGTATATAGAGTCATGATATTAGTTTTGTTGTATTCATATACCGTATTGTTGCTATAGTTGGGATCCATTGTGGTAACGAGACCAACACATAAAGGTATGAGGTTGCAAGCAATGCATATCATCTATAGTAGTAATTGATTTGATTCTGGACGGTAAAACTATATTCTAGAGCCACAAAAAAAAGTCAGTCATGACGAGGGTAGATCTAAGATAAATTAACTGTGGAAATATTCCAAAGCACAATTTCGGGAATTTCCACCTGTCTCGAAAATCATATTCTTTTAGTGTTTCAAAGTATGTGGTGAAAATTCAAGAGATCTGGAAACGAATCCTAGGAATACTATACTCCTTATATCTGAACAATATGAATTAGAATAGCAAATAAATCATCTACAGTCTGATGCCTTAAAAGTTTTATTGCCAACCCAACGTTCCATAAGGTATCCATGCCCAACCAGAATAGAGGAGGTTATGGCCATAGAGTCTCAGACGCATCTTGTTCTGAGTCGACGGTTGTATTTTCTTTTGGCCAAACAACCCATGCGTGGGTCAACCCACACCACCAGAAAAATTAAATAATGACTGCGTGTTGATCGTTGTGAGGCAGACGACCCACTTGTGTTTCCTTGGGGCTATGGAATCTGATCCTTCCCGTAATCCGACGTTGATTCCTATGCAGATGTTGAATTTACTGTGGTCGTTTCTATTCTGCAAGCGTTTTTCTTTTTCTTGTGGGCGTTTGATTTTTATATGGGCATTTTAAATCTACTGTGGACAATTTTCTTACCTTCTTTTTACCTTTCTATGGCAAGCATTTTCCTTTAATTACGTTTTCCCCTTTTTTTCGTGGTATATCGTTGCGTCCTTCTTATTTTCTAAATTCTCGGCGAGTGTTGTATACCCTTGCATCCCTCTTATTTGCTAAATTTCTCTGCGTTTACTGTGGTAATTACCCTATGTTTTTGGTTCGTACCCTCTGCACATGGTGTATAGATTCTCTGCCATATCTCTGCGCATGGAGTCATTGATTTGCTCCCTTATCGCTTGGTGTAATCTTTGTGTTACAGACCGCTACCCTTCGCCTCTGCCACTTACACGCGTCTCTCTATGGATGTTGCATGCACCCTCCCTCTGCGTACTTAACAAAAAACACCTCACCCTCTTCGGAAATTGGATCTGTAATTTGCCGAGTGAGCCAAGGGCCTAAGGGTTAGCCGCCAACTAGTTTGTGATTTCTGGCATGCGTCTTAAGTGGCCTTTCATTTTTGGCAATGTTGTCGATTGGCAATCTGCATTGGGTGGAGTGGACAGAACGCCAGCCCTTCAAGCCTTTATTGCTCAGGAATTGTTGATGAACGGAATAAATGTTAATGCTATTGGTAATAGAACGACTATTTTCAAAAGCCGTTCTGGATTATGAAATGTTAATGTACTGGAATTTATGTTAATGCTATTAATTATGGATCGCTAAATTCCAATGCTCTTATTGCTTGAATTGTTACGGTGATGAAGGGTTAATGTAAATGCTAGTGAAAATAGAATGCTTAATGATAGCTCTTATGGTATGGTTAATGCCCAGGGTAATGTAACGTAATGATATGTAAATGCAATGAAATGATTAATATAAGGTAATGGAACATCATTTAATGTGATGGGATGTTGATGCACGGTCCTGTAATAGATTATTATTTCACTGGGGATGCGTAATGCTACTGTAAGGAAATTTTCATGTTATTTATTGTTCTTAGTGAATTGGTGAACCATTGAATATAGAGCTTTGTTTATGAAATGGAATGCTTAGGATAATAGTGAGGTCAAATCCAAGAATACTACTAATTATGAAACATGAATTTTCAATTAAAAGACCCCTGACCCTTCTGTGATTCGGTTTTGTAGTGTAGTTACTTTAAATTTCAAAGATATACGGATAGGCTTGTGAGCGCAATGGAATCCTCAATGTTCGATCAATTTATTTGATAGATATATGCACAGTGTAAATGTATTTAGTATATTATGTAGAGATATTTTTGTAATGTAAATTTGTATAAAATTTCAAGGATATATGTATAGGGTTCGTGAATGCAAAGGAATCCTGGAAACCTCCATGTTTGATTCATTCATTTAATAGATAGTGCAAAGTCATCATAATGGTGTTCAAGTCACAAAACCATATATTTATTTTATTATTATAGTGTATTTCACTTAGCTTAAATCATTTGTAAATTGTCACTCACGCGCCTTTAAGCGAGGCGTTAGAACGAGCAAATTGTATGGTTAAAATAGAATGTGTGCACCCTGAATTATTAGAGGGGTGAGACAGATGTAATTGTTTCCTTGATCCATGTAACTTATAGGATGTTTTGAAATTGTTCATTAATTTCAGGGTTAGTACACTAATTGGAATTGTCCAAACTCGCAGTTGTATGATATCAAACTCTTCGATCTGATAAAGCTAGTCGCTCTGTATATAAGTCTGTGTGTGTGATTATTTTTGTGTAAAGAATCCAATGTTGTATCAAGAGTCTTGGGCCCTTTAAAGGAAGGGTTTCCACTCTTGCGACACACCTTTAAGGTCGTATCAGTTGTCGCAGGCTCTTTAAAGGCAGAGTTCCCACCACTGCGACCTCTTAACAAAGATTACTAGTTTATGCCTGAGCAGTCGGCCAAGAGCCTATCTGACATTCTCTCTCTCCGGAGCAGAGAACTAAAATTAAATGCCCTGCTTTCTTGTGCAGAAATAGTAAAATCTACTACTATGGATTCTTCCGTCTGTGTTCATATTGTACATAACACCGTATGTCGTTTAATGCTTGGAGTTACTTGTTGTGCGCCTTATGTCTTCTTGTTGTGATCATCGTGGTTGCGTCTTGTTAGTCGTCGGGTGGCGACGTAGAGTCAAGTGTGTTCTTTTCCTTTTTACACGCACGCACACACCTTAAACAAAAACAAATTTTTTCACCTGTTATCAGAGTTTTTGTTGTAACGAGGAGGCCGTTACATTGCTGAGTTATCCAATACGATTTTGTTAACCCGAATTGGTGATAACGAATCAAACAGAGTGTATGCATATCTGTTATCATTTGGGTGAATACGATTTTGTTCAATCTGCATACAAGTGTCGATTTGAATGATGCTTTTAGCAATCAAATATCTTTCAATAGTTTGAATGTATTTTCTAAGATTCAAATTGATTTTAAAACGAATATGTGTTTGATTTAGACCAGCTACAGAATCGCAAAATTTTGTAACTAGTCTTAGAAATTAGATTTTTGTTAATTTTATTAATAAAATATCCTCTAATATTGTCTATTTTTTCCTTGTTCAGGTACATATGAATTGCAGTGGTCAATTTGGGCATGCTGTGAAAGTCTAGGAGATATTTGTGTGATGTATTTTTTATTTTTAAGTTGTTAGTTTGAGTTAGAGATAGAAACTTGGGATATTTTCCCAGATTTGTGTAAACAGTTTTGATAACTTCCACAGGGATGTTTTACCTTGTGGGAGGTCTTTAAATACTAGTTATATTTTGTAATAAGAATCATACTCACTTGTGGGAGAACCAAGCTATGGATTTATGATACAAACTAAGACGAGAGTTGATGTCTTGTAACAGCTTTCGCTTTCAATATATCAAACTTTTGTTTCAAGTTTTATGCATATCAGTTTGCAGTTGATTATAGACTACTTTAGCTATTATAATCTATTGCGGGATGATGTGATTTGATTAATGTGCTATCCATATATAATCTCTTTCATTATTTAAAAGTACAACAATTATTTTGTTTCAGTTAATGAATCACAAATTTCTCTTCTTTGTTAATTGAATCATTCTATATAGATCTTTGCATGCAGATTTATCTAACTGTAAAGATTTGTAAATCATAAGATTGTTGTAATTTTTATGTTTTGTTTGTCCTGTAACTACATCTGAAGAGCACAACAGCTTCCCGTTTACGAGAAGATCGTGGAGAATCTGGTGCGGGTTTCCTCCCACCAAACAGCTGAATCGATCATCATACAAGACAAACCTGAAGTGTTTCTTCAGGTCAGTTTATGATTTAGTATTTAATAGTTAATTAGTTAGTATAATATAAGTAGCTTAGATAAATATATTAGTTTAGACTTATAGTTAGAGTTAGTATTTTAGTTGTTTAATTTAGATAGTTTTTATTTTATTTCTTTTCATAAAATCGTAAAAATAAAAAAACAATAGCTCTCACTGTCTTAGGATAGAATACAAATGATTTTTTCAGGTTTTCATTCAAATCTGTAAATTGTAAATATTGTACATTTATGAATAAGATTTATTTTTGTTAGTAGTTAGATATTTAATTTCTTAGAGTTATTATAGTATTAGATAGTAGATTGTATATATAATAGTTAGATTTGTTTAGTTTGTTTTAATAGTTATTTTTAGTTAGATTAGTTAATTTAGAGTAGTTTTCTTTTGTTTTATTAGGACTTAGATTGGCTAACGGAGCCGCTAAACCCATTAGGGTGGGTTATCCCAAACGACTTGGGTTATTTAGACAACCTCGGACCGGATCCACTCTCCCAGTTGACGGACGGTCATTTCGCCCGTCAACAAACCTGGAAGTGAATAGTTTGTAATTCACACATCGCTTGTTTGGATGGATATAGTCATAAAATATGGAAGGCCAAAAAAGATGGCTTGGGAAATCATCTAAGTAGTGGCTATTCCTGATAAATGGCCACTGCAAGTGGAACTATAGAAATTTGTGAGGACTTGTTCTACCTATTCGTGAGATAGGAACTAACAAACGATGGAGTCAAATCCTCACCATTAAAGGACATATATGATGAGGAGATATCAAAGAACTTACTAATGGATGCAATGATAGTCATTGCATGAAATATGTAGAATTGTTTTTGTGCGTAGAGATAAATCAATACACCAACATACCAAGTATTATCCTTTACAAAAGGTTTTTACCCTCGAGGTTGTTGTTGAGAGGGAGTTTTTCTACATTAGTTTGAAAGTCAATGATTAACTTGACAAGTATGAAGGCATTTTTTTTGTTTGGTGTGTAAGTTTAAAATTGAACTCTTGAAGGATAAATTGATAAAATGATTGAACTTACAATTGCTAAGTTGTCACCCCAATATGTATTACATGGGGTATAAATTTACTACAACCTTTCTTGTATGCACTAGAATGTAGTGATGAAGTGTTTCAATAGAATGCACCACAATCCAGGCTAATTTTTTCATCGCGATTATACTTGAGGATTTTTCCTAATAGGTTCTGGCCAACATAATAGATGGCATGCTCACAACCATATTCCCCTAGCTGAAATACCACTCATACAATGGAAAAAATTGAAGTGAAAATGTAAAGGATAAATACTTATTGAAGTCAAAGGGGTTGATAAAGGGTGTAGTGGTGAGTTAACGTTTCAATGCATTAAATGCCTACTAAGCTTAATTATTTCATATGATTCCAATGTGTTGGTGCAAGGCATGAAAAAACACATTGGTTCTTCTGGCATTGTTAGGTACAAATCGTTGTGAAAAATAGCTTTTCCTTGGAGGCTCTATAACTAGTGAAAATTATATGGTGCAGGGATTTGATTGATAACCTAGACATTGGAGGGATTTATAATTATCCCTACTAGGAGACTATTGTTGGGTAGGCAATTTTGGGAAAAGAACAATGAGAAGAGATGAGGTATAGGGAAAAGGCACATGATCAAGAAGATCAATAATATCAAGAAGATGAAGAAAGAAGACAAAAGAGAGAGGAGAAGATGGGGGATAGGAAAGACCAACTTGTGCAAAATCTGGGAAACCTAGTCGAGCATGAGATATATCCAAATCATAATGAGTTGTCACCAACCGAGCATGAGTGGTAGACAACTCATTATGAGATGGAAAAAAAACATGAAGAAAAAGCATAAAAGATGTAAAAGATCTGCAAAGTCGGAGATGATGAGAGATTCAATAACCTATGAGAGGATTCTTAGTTTTGGTTGTTGTTGTAGGATAGTGTGTGTGTAAAGAAGCTACCAATGGAAGAATAGTATTTTGAGTATTTAACATTCGTTGTAGCACAAAGGTCAAGAAGAATACCATAAATATAATAAAGAAGAAAATATTGTGTCGACATAGCCCAGGAGGGGGTGAACCATGGTAACTCTGTGTATAATTGTGTTGTTGAATGCTTATTCATGCTTGTGTTGTGATAAATCTTGCATTTAATATGGATGAATGTTTATCTTTGATCATATTGTCGATATATTAATATGCAGTAGCCTTAAGTGTATGTCTAACCACTAAGTGACATAAATATGGATTGGTATGTATATAGAATTAAGTAACAAGGATAAGTTAACTAGGATCTAATGTGAGAAAGGATCATGTAGTTATGACAGAGTGTGTCTCCCTTATTTCCCTCACCACTACAGAATCGTGGTTCCTAAAGTCCCCATAAGGATACCTCAAGTGAGAATTCTCCTGTTCGGAGGTGATGCCAAAAGGTTCGGTATCTATAGGGGTTTTTTGGACTAACTACCTTGAACCCAGGGTCTTGAGCCTATCCACAAACACTCCAACAAATGGTTTTGTTACCACGACTTGAAAGCTGGAAGTGAGGGAATGTTTTGGATAACAACGAGGAAGGAGATAATCGAATGTTTGGAACAAACAAAACAAGAATTTTCTTAGAAGGAGAATATAAACCCTCACTTAAAGAATAAGAAATTGATATAAATGTATGTGTACATAGACTTCCATGAGATCCTTTTCGAGGAATTTCCTAATATTTTAGCAGAATGGCCGGAACAATTTGTGGAAAATACTGGTAGACATAGATGAGTTGCACCAAAGAATTGGACTCCTAAACTAGTGAGATGAGTGGACTCAGTAGAAAATAGGATGTCCTATGTAGTGGAATTTTGGATGGACAACATATTCAGATGATATGTAACAGAATTTTACATAGACTATACCCAGGCTTATAGTGTCACAAAAATAGACTTCTTTAAAGTTCTGGAAGGAAGATTCTTAAAATAGTAAGGTACAGGGATAAATATGCTTCTATGTGATATGTAAGTCATGAAAATGGAGTCAGACAACTAAATAGTTTGAACCTATCAAAGAGGCTGGGGTTTTTTTCCAACAGATGACTTGAGGGTAGGAAAAATGGAAAAAGGAAGGGAAGAATAAGAATGTAGGAGAAAGAGGAAGGGATATCATAAGGAGAAGACAAATTTAGAGTTCTACACAGTGGGAGAAGCTATAAGAAGTCGATAACTATGGCTGAATAGAGAGATTAGCACAATGAGTACCTCGAATATCACCTAGATATTCACATCATAGAAGTACAACCGATAGAGGGATAATAAGAAGACATACAGTTTATTCCAATGATAGAGAAACTAGTAAGTCCTTCCTTAGTCGAGTCTTGGGTCAAAAAAACAACCTCTTGTGCGTCACCTGAATATGAGACAACGTTCAAATACTTTCTATAGCACTTTTAATTGCTAGAGGAAGTCATAGCAGCAATAACCAGAGAAATAGTAGTAGTACAGTTAATCAGAATCCTCTAGTGTCACTAGGAAGGGGTCCTATAGACAACAATATGGCATGAGTAGATAATACACTATGATTACCATAGTTTAAAGGATTTGGATCAGAACACCCAGAAAAACACCTGTTTGTATGTGAAACTATCTGGACTGCAAAGAATACACACGATGATGGTGCAGAGATCACTCAGTTGGAAATAAATTTTAGAGGAAACATGTTAATTTGGTACATGAAGCTCCAAAGAATAACAATGCCAGAACAAAAAAGGAGTTTAGCAGAGACTACACAAGCATTATTAAAGAAATTGAAGAAACCAAAGTCTGAGTCATAGTAAATTACTGAAATCAAGGATATCAGACAAGTACATACTGAGTCCGTATGGGATTTCGATCGAAGGTTCAAAGATTTGATGGGGTGGTTGACATTTCAAATACCCAATTAAAAACATAGAGAGTGGTTCATTGCATGCTTGTTACCTCACATTCATAGTCCTTTAATATATCAAAAGGTTACATTGCAATCTAAGGTGTTGGAAATTTCTATGAAACTAGAATCCTTTTCGTTCGAAGAAAACAGTGGAATGGTGCAGATATAGAACCAATTAGCTAAACTAACTATTCAATTGGAAGAAATCAAAAATGGGAAAGATAAATGAGAATAGGTTTGGCAGACCAAATGCAGGACTAAAGGTCACCACAAAGACAAATCTCCATCCTTTACGGAATACTTAGAAGATAGAGCACCAAACCCACTACCAGGAGGATGATACTGTGAGATATGAAATAAATGGGGACATAACCCCCATGAGTGCCAACTATTACAGAAATATCAGAGTACCCCAATAAGCTTATTATATATTTTTTTCAAATCAAAGGGACATGAAGACAAGGATTGTTGATAATTTGATCTAATGAGGGAGCACACATTAGACATGTACAAAATTAAAGAAGAGAACATTGCCACAGAAGGGGGAGGAAAGTATAATAATCCAAGAGTATTTAATCAAGGAAACCAAGGAGGATTCAATAGGTGTCGAGGTAGAATAAACTTCGACAGAGGAGGACGAGGCCCGATAATATTCTATAATTGTAACCAACCAAGACACCTAGCGTGGGATTGCCAAAATCCCTGCACAACATGCACCCACTATTGGGCGTTAGAACATGCAACAAAGGACTGTCCACAACTGCTGGAAAAATGGCAGGCTAAAGGGAATAAAAAACATAACTGTAACATTAAAAATATCTTATCCGAGATAAGAGATGAAGGATGACCCAAACTCTTAGGCGTTACACATGGAGGAACCAAAACAAGGACATATGCAACCAATGGAGGGAAACAAGATGAGAAATGGGTAAAGAAATCAATGATACCTATACCTACATTCGACCCAGGAGAAGAAAAATAAACCTATAAAATGATAAGGGAGGAACTGTTGCAACAAGAGTGGGCATCATCAACATTGTATGTACCAAAGCATCACTAGAGAAGGTAAGCACCTTAGGAAAAGTTTTGAAAAGTTTCCTAGAGTTGGTTGAAGATGAAAAGGAATTGAATACATTATTCTCTATGATCGATCATTGGGATCAAGGAAAGGAGGTCCCTACTGAAAACAAAGTAGTGGACCAACTACTATGCAAGAAAAGGACCAACAAAGAATTCAGGTTCAACGCAAAGATTGGAGAATATGACATAGAAAATGTAATATTACATTAAGAGTCCAATGTGAATGTGTTACTTAAGGAGACACGAGATATGATGGGGAAACCAAAGTTATTATGGTCACCCATCCAATTGTGACTAGATAATCAATACAAAATAGTACATATTGGTAGACTAACATGAATACGTATGAATATAGATGGAGTGCGCAACATCATAGATTTCAAAGTTATTGAGATTACGGACGACAACCAACCATAACTAGTGTTAATGGGACTGTAATAGGCCTTCGATAACCAATCCATTATCAATTTAAAAAGGAGAGAGATGATATTTGAAGTAGGATACCTGAAAGTTATGGCACCCTTAGACCTAAAAGAAGGAAGGAAGTACATAGAACCAACAAAGGGTGATGAAATTTATAACCTGTACAACATAAATACAAGGATGGAAGATTATGTTAACCCCATTGTAGACGATGCACTGATTTGGAGTAGAATTGGTGCATGCACATCATATTCGGAAGCATGCCTGGAAAATTAGTAGTAGAGAATGCATGAATTCTCAACACGATGATGTGCGTGCATTACCAAATCAGTATGTTGGATTGGAATAAAATTGTGTAACCCTCCTAAGTATGACAGGTAGACAGATATAACAAAATTTGTATATATATTCAAGGAATAGGTATCGGAGCAACATAGGCTACTAGCACTGGACATTGTATTGAAATCCACCCTAGCAAGATGGTGGGAGACAGACACAGAAAACAAGGAAGACTAGAAAAAGTGAAGTAGACTAATCTTGATAACATTCAATATTGAGGAGGGAGATATGATGCAAACATATATCGGGGAAAGAAACCCAAAAAATCATGTTGTGCAGTGTGAAAAATCGTGGAAATCAATCACAAGGAAAGAATGGACACACAAGTTCATACATACCCTAGATACCATTCCAAAGAACTAGTACCTAGAAATGGAAATGCACATAGATACAACATAATGGGATTACATAACTCAAAGGTTCCAGTCAACATTTGTTGATGTTTGGACAACATCAGGAAGACATTCTCTAAAGATAATAATTAATAATATAATTATTATTGATTATTAAATATAGTATATATAATAAGTAAAATGATAATAATAAATAGTTATTGATTATTGAAGGGACACATCCTTTCATGGATGGTCACCTTATGTTCCCTATATATGGAACACTCATCATTGTAATAAAACATTGAATATCTCTCATATTTTATATGAATAAAAACCAACATGGTATCAGAGCAGAACTGGGCTAACTCCCTCACAGGAGGCCCATGATCCTGAAAGAAACTTGCTTCTTGGATACAAGCTACTTTATTCTGTAAAATAGATCTGATTTTCCTCTAACCCTACCTAATGGGCGATGAGGCTTATATGAGTGTTATCACCATGTTCTTGAGGTATGATGCCCAGTGACACTGCATGCCAATCAACTATCTCAGGATGACAAAACCCTACGCCTTCAAGCAGGTTTTTTGATTGCATTTAGTATGTCTCATCGAAGGATTCAATAACCCGATCAGACCTATGTTTTTATCTCATCACAATGATTGTAGATATCATAAGTATCATCAAAAGGAGGGTATGCTTCAAAAGTCTATTCCAATCCGATCTTATTCTCAGAGTGCTCAGGCGGAGCATTTCCATCTAAATCCAGGATTCGATCATGAGACTATTTTATATTTCTTTTTTGACATTGTTGATCAAAATGGTGCATTATTCCTTCCTGCACATAAGAATCTTCACTTGCATCAACTCTGGGAGGCCAAATGTCTTTTCCCAAGTGACTAAACATCCTTTTGTTCGCTTCCCCAAGCTGGGAATTCATTAGTTTTTTCATCAATATCAGCATCTAGGAGTAAAGGAGGGCAACTGACAGAAACAAATGCCCATGTGCATTACGGCGTATGCCCTCAGCCCAAATCCTTGTGGGTAAGGTGAAGGGGAAACTCGTAGAGTCTCTTGAAGGTGTCGGATAAGCGTCAAACAAGAATGTCGAGGTCGTAGCAGTGGAGAAAGAACTTCTCCCTACAAGTTGTGAGAGGCCATGAGGTTAGGGTTTGACTTGGTACCCTTAATATGGAAAATGAAACAAGATCACCTCCCCTCATGCAACATTGTTCCTTCTTCATTCGAGAATGTAAAGTTTGATATGTTATCTTCTGTTTCAGAAAACATTGTAGCCTGAAGACGGGTTAAGAATCCAGGGCATCCTGACAGCTGAATAGAAGACATTATTACAAAATTTAAATCTGAGAAGGTTGATGAGCATCTTGTTGCAAATGACGATCAAAACCATTTTCTGGGCATTGCTTCTATATTGACACTCCACAGAAAAAAAAAAAAAAGGAAAACTATGTGTTGAAACCCTAGGTACTACCCAAAAGACTAAAAGTTGATCTTTCTGGAGCTATTGATTACAAGATGGAAGATTTGGAGAGAAATTGTAACATGTCGCTCTATGATCCGTCTATTGGAAACTGAGATCATTATTCAAACTGTTTGTAATCATGCATTAGTAAAAGAAGTGATTTTTACAACGTTAATACGAGATGTGTTTCATCTATTAATACACATTATAGAGCATTGGATAGAGTCGAACGTTTAAGAGAGGATTTTTTCCAAATCTGGTGCTGAGGAAATCTTCATAGGAGGTAGAGACACTTTCTATAGGTTTCTTGGAAACCCTAAGACACAACTAAGAAAATGAGTTTAGAGAGGTGCCTTTCTCTAGGGTTCTTGGGAAGGGGTGCAACTTCACGACATACGATCTAAGAGAGACCGTTCATGTTCCATATCATGTGGGTGCTTTCCAAATCTCCTAATGTGTAAGAAGTTGAATGATAAAATGTGATTTGTGTTGGATCATGTTGTCATTGATGCCAATGGTTTGTCATTGATGCCAATGGTTTGATTACTTGGGAGATTGTTGGATCATATGTCATTGATGTAAATGGTTTGGTTT
>JZKD02S1727395.1:120082-131447 GCA_000966675.3 Picea glauca
CTCTCTCCCACTTACACTGGATAAGAAGGTCTCCCATGAAGAAGGAAGACCGTAAAAAATGGCCTGCACTAAATCATCATCGTCCACTGTCACCCCTGTGACCAAAATCTGATCTCTAATCTCAGCTATCCTGGAACATAAATATTCCACTGATTCACGTTTCTCCATCTTGAAATACTTAAGCTTGTGCTTAACTGTCCTCTTCTGACTTGGAGCGTGTTTCTCATAAAAATTCACCAAGGTATCCATACAGTCCCTGGAAATCATTAACGAAATCATTGCAGGCATTATACTGTCTTTGAATGAGTCAAAGATGATTCGCTTGGCCTTTTCTTGACTCTTCCTGAAGGATGCTCTTCCTACATTATTCATGGGTTCCTCCACCACTGTGGTCACATACTGCTCAATATCATGCTCTTGCAAGATATTTGTTATTCAGATCTTCCACACATTGAAGTTGGTAGATCCTTCAAGCCTATCCTCAGCCCTAACTGAAATGGAGGATGCCATGGACTTCACATTGGAAACTTGATTAAGATATCTTGGATCTGTGTGAACCTTTTGCTACACTTCAACATGTTTAACACACCCTAAGCTCTGATACCATGTTAAATTATGATCTTGATATCTTAAGTGGATTAATTCTTTTATTTTCTTCAATACTTTGATTCCAACTCAATATTCTTCAACCATACCAAATCATAACAGAATAACAATAACTATGTAGATAAGTAAGCATTCACATCAATAACACATATACCCTGGGGAAACCCTGTACAGGGAGAAAAACCCCAACAAACGATATTCCTTTATTGCATTAATAATGTAAGATCACTTACAAATATCCACCATGAATGTTCTGCTCTTAAAGATCTTGCCAAGATGACTCTGACCTAAGAGACCTTGCTGAAATACATCTATGATATGCTTCTTCTATTGCTGATATACAACACTGATATGCTACTGATATATGCCTCTGATATGCAGCCTCTATTGTTGATATACAACATTGATATGCTTCTTTGGTATGCTGTCTCTTTATCACTAATATGATCCTCTATTGCTTCACCCTTAACCTGCATATCAAACTGTGTTGAAGAGAGGGGTCAACCTCTGCTTCTATAGACTGGAGAGGAGAAGAGGAGAGGCTCGAAATAGTAACTTGTTTGCATGCTTTAATCATAAGTCAACTTCATACTTTAGTTCGAACTTAGAACTAGAGTTAAGACTAGTATACTTTAGTTAGAAAATAAAACTAGACTTGAGACTTTAGTTACAACTCAACATTACACTTTAGTTTGAAAATAGAACTACACTTGAGACTAGTATACTTTAGTTCGAAAATAGAACTAGACTTGAGACTTCAGTTACAACTCAACATTATACTTTAGTTCGAAAATAGAACAAGACTTAAGACTTCAGTTGCAACTCAACATTACACTTTAGTTCAAAAATAGAACTAGACTTAAGACTTCAGTTACAACTCAAAATTACACTTTAGTTCAAAAATAGAACTAGACTTAAGACAACAATTACAACTCAACTCTTTACAAGCGATTCAAAATTCTCTTCATGGTGGATAATGTTACAAGTGCCAACGCACTAGATCAATACATTTATATCATTTGCAATATTAGGAATATTGTTTGTTGCTAGCTCATAGGAATTTTATATTAAACCTAACCTTTTCTAGATGACTTGACTTTTTTTGATGGATCACAAGGCTTAACTAGGCTCACAGAGGTTTTACGTTCCCCCTGATTTTTTCACTAGTCTGTCTCAAAGTGGTTGTACACTCCCCCTGACTTTTGTATTAGACTGTCTATGCTCACAGAGGTTGTATGTTCCCCCTGATGTTTTCATGAGACTCACATAGCATCTCGTTCATCTTGAATTTTGGTTTGACTCACAGATGTTGTACGTTCCCCCTGGCGTTTTTCAATACCTCACAAGACTGATTGATTCTCCAAATATCCCTGGCTAGCCTCATTGTGGCCCATATGACCTCTCATTGGAGAATGACTGTCAATGCTGCCAAATTTAACACTCCCTCTCAGTGAGGGAGTCATTCTCAGCCACACCAATCTTGCCTCTCAGTTTCACAAATTGTCTCAAGGTCAGAGGCTTGGTGAGGATATCAACTACCTTCTCACTCGTGGCTATGTACTATAACTTTACAGTTTTTCTCTGGACCAAGTATCGGATGTAGTGGTACTTCATGTCAATATTTTTTGACCTGTCATGAAATACCAGGTTCTCTGTCAATTTTATGCAACTTTTATTATCACAGTGAACCACCGTCATCTCGATCTTGTCTCCAAACAACCCAAAAACCAATTTTCTGAGTTGTACTGCTTCCTTGCTAGAATCACTTGCTGGAATGTACTCAGCCTTTGTTGTACTATGTGCAATGGATCCCTTCTTCTGGCTTGACCAAGAGATCATACTGGATCCTAAAATGAAGCAGTCTCTGGAAGTACTCTTCCAATCCACTGGGCTTCCTGCCTAGTCAACATATGTATACCCATGCATAAATAAACCACCGGTGGATGTATATCTCAGACCATAAGTAATGGTCCCTTTGAGATATCTCAAGATGTGCTTTGTTTCCACCCAATGTCTCTGTCTCGGTTAAGTCATGAACTGACTCATTTCAATCACTACATAGCATATATCTAGCCTAGTGTGGATCATGTACATCAATGATCCAATAATCTACCTATACATGGTTGGATCCACCAAATATGAACCTATATCATAATCATCCAGCTTCCTCAGGTTGGTAATCATCGGAGTAAACATCAATTTTCAATCCATCATACCAAGCCTCTTTAGTATATCCACTGTTTATTTTCCTTGTGCCAGAAATATCACACCCTATCGTTGCCATACTTCCAATCCTAGGAAGTAATGCACCAAGCCTAAGTCTTTCATCTTGAATTTTGTGGTTATATTCCTCTTACACTAGGATATTATCCCTTCATTTCATGTTAGAAAGAGATCACCAACATACAATATTAGTATAACAGGTTGGTTACCTCTTACCTTGAATTACAAATTTACATCAACATCACTTTTCTAAAATCCCAGGCTTTTAAGAAAGCCATCAATCCTATCATACCAAAGTTTGGGAGCCTGCTTAAGACCATACAAGGTGATCCTTATCTTGCATACATGAGCTCCTTTGTTATGAAGTACAAAAACATCTGGTTGTTCCAAAAATACCTCATGTTCAATCTTCCCATTCAATAATGTTGTGTTTACATCCATTTGATGTAGCTTCCAACCAAGAATCGGAGCTAAAGCAATAATAGTTCAAATGGAGGTATAACTAGCTACAAGAGAAAAAGTCTCTTCGTAGTCAATTCCTTATTTATGAGTGAAGCCTATGACTACAAATATTTCTTTGAACATTTCCACACTTCCATCAGCTGGATGTTTGATATTATAGCTCCATTTGGAAGAAACCATCGATTTGTCTTTTGGCCTCGACACAATGTCCCAAACATTATTCTTTATAATAGACTTGTATTCCTCAAGAATGGCATCCTTCCATACTTGTAATTTATCTTCTTCTTCAAATGAAGAAGGTTTAGCATCACTAATGCTTCTCATTAGTGCAACATAGCCTCCAAACCTATAAGGTCTCTTCCTTTCCATTAAAGTTCCTTTGGGAGAAGCTATCCTTCCTGCTTCCTGCACTATTTCTTTAAGCCAACCTATCTTCCTTTTGGCCGAAGGTTCTTCAAGAGTTCTTTCTAACACTTTAGCATGTTCTAGGGGCTCATTACTTGTCCCTTCACGAGGTTACTCCCTCTGATCATCTAACTCTTCATTTTCAGAAGAGGGTGAAGTTGGTTGAATTGCTTCTGATTCCTGGTGAAGTTCTCTGGATTTCTTAAATGCAGCTCCCTCATGGAAAGTCACATATCCTCTTACCTCTATTTTCCTCTGACCTGGTACATAAATCTTGTAAGCCTTGGATTTCTCACTCTACCCCACAAAAACCCCATTCTTTCTCGAGGGTTCCATATTTGTCCTCTTTTCCTTAGGGACATGAATATACACAGGACACCCAAATATCCTTAGATGCCCTACTTCAGGTTTGATCACTGAGAATACCTCTTCATGAGTCTTTTCCTTCAAGGTAGTATGTGGACACCTATTCTGAATATACATGGCAATGGAGGTAGCTTCTTCCCATAAAGAATTTGGCATATCTTGGTCAACCATAATTTCTTTCGCTGCCTCACAAATTGTCCTGTTTTTCCTCTCAGCAACTCCATTTTGATGAGGGTTATATGGCATGGTCAACAGTCTCTTGATTCTTGCTGACTTGCAGAAATCCTCAAACTGGAGAGATTCAAACTCTCCCCCATTGTTTGTTCCAAGGATTCTGATGTGTTTCCCTATCTTCTTTTCAATAAAGGCTTTATACTCTTTGAATTTATCTTTTAGCTTTAAGAAAATATATCCAACATTTTCTTGAGTAATCGTCAATAAAAATGACATAATACAAACAACCACTGAGTGAGGGAGATGACATGGGACCACATACATCATAATGAACCAGATATAAGATGCCTTAATCTCTGTTGTCACTACTAGGAAATACTTTCTTTATATTTTTACCTAGCATGCATCCCTTACAAATTTTATTTTTACTAAGAGAAATAGAGGGCATGCCACATACCATGTTCTATAGATCTGGAAGAGATTTGTAATGAATATTACCAAGTATTCGGTGCCACAACTCGCTGGAGTTAGTCACATCATGAGCCAATGCATGAACTGACTGTTTTGACATGATGTACAATCCTCCATTATGAGTTCCAATGGGTTTTGTTGTACTTAAATGACTACCTTTATCCCATAGTAGTGCCTTCCTATCCTTGAATATCACCCAATATCCCGTGTCCTTAAGGGTTGCAACTAATAGTAGATTCCTCTTGAGCCCTGGGACATATAATACGTCATCAACATGAAGTCTAGCCCCAAATTCCAATCTGAAGGAGATAGATCCTACTCCATCTATCTTGCAACATTTGTCATCCCCAATCTCAACATGCTCTGCAAAATATTTTGTCTTGAAATATGAGAGGATCTCCTTGTACCTTGTCATGTGCTTTGATGCACCACTGTCTACTAACCAAGTTTTCAACCCCATGAAAAATGAATTGGATAAGGAAGAAACCAATTAATATTCTTTCTGTTTTCTTTCTCATTATAAGGACTTTTCTGATTTCTTTTGGATTCATCATCCTGAGCAGTTGAGGCGTGATGTTTCCATTTCCTTGGATATTTATTTCTAAACCCACAATCTTTAGCAAAATGACCCAACTTATTAAAACTAAATCATTTAATCTTTTATGTATCAATATTCTTTCCTTTGAATGTACCTTTGGTGTTTGTCTTCCTCTAAGAGCCTTTCTGGAAAGTGCCTTTCTTCTTTCCCTTGAATTTGGATGCTAAATCTAAGTTCTCTTCTTTCCTTGGCTTGCTCCTGGTAGTTGTGTGACTCTCCTCCTGGAGACAATCATTCCATAACCTCCCAAACGTGGGTTGGATATCTCTCCCACTTACACTGGATAAGAAGGCCTCCCATGAAGAAGGAAGACCGTAAAAAATGTCCTGCACTAAATCATCATCGTCCACTGTCACCCGTGTGACCAAAAGATGATATATGATCTGGGCTATCCTGGAATAGAAATATGCCACTGAATCACCTTTATACATCTTCAAATACTTAAGCTTGTGATTAAGTGTCCTCTTCTGACTTGGAGCATGTTTTTCCTATAGATTCACCAAGGTATCCATACATTCCTTGGCAGTCATTAACGAAGTCATTGCAAAAATTATATTGTCTTTGACTGAGTCAAAGATGATTCATATTTCCTTTGCTTGAATCTTCCTGAAGGCCGCTCTTCCTACATTATTCATGGGTTCATCCACCACTGTGGTCACATACTACTCAAGATCATGCTCCTGCAAGATATTTGTTATCTAGAGCTTACACAAATTGAAGTTGGTAGCTCCTTCGAGCCTATCCTCAGCCCTGACTGAAATGGAGGATGCCATGGACCTTACACTAGAAACATAATAAATCTAGCTTGGATCTATGTGTACATGTTGCATTTCAACACGTTTAACACACCCTAAGCTCTGATACAATGTTAAATTATGAGCTTGATTTCTTATGTGGATTAATTCTTTTATTTTCTTCAACACTTTGATTCTAGCTTAATACATTTCAACAATACCAAATCATAACCAAATAATAATAACTATGTATATAAGAATGCACATCAACAACACATATACCCTGGGGAAATCCTGTACAGGGAGAAAAACCCTAGCAAACAATATTCCTTTATTGCATTAATAATGTATGATCACTTACAAATATCCACCATGAATGTTCTACTCTTAAAGAGCTTTCCAAGATGACTCTGACCTCACAAAGACCTAACATACTCTTCTAAAATACCCCTCTGATATATTGCCTCTATTGTTGATATACAACACTGATATGATGTTGATATGTGCCTCTGATATGCAGCCTCTATTGTTAATATACAACACTGACATGCTTATTTTGTATGCTTCCTCTTTATCACTGATATGCTCCTCTATTTATTCTCCCTTAACCTGCATATTGAAAGTGTGTTGAAGAGAGGGACCGATCTATGCTTATATAGGATGAAGAGGAGAATAAGAGAGACTCAAAATAGTAACCTGTTTGCATGAGTTAATCATAACTTAACTTCATACTTTAGTTCGAACTTATAACTAGACTTGAAACTGTTATGTTTTAGTTCGAAAATAGAACTAGACTTGAGACCTTAGTTACAACTCAACATTACACTTTAGTTCAAAATTAGAACTAGACTTGAGACTGGTATGCTTTACTTCGAAAATACAACTATACTTGAGACCCCAGTTACAACTCAACATTACACTTTAGTTCAAAAATAGAAGTAGACTTGAGACTTCAGTTACAACTCAACATTACACTTTAGTTCAAAAATAGAACTAGACTTGAGACTTTAGTTACAACTCAACATTACACTTTGGTTCAAAAATTAAACTAGAGTTAAGACTTCAATTACAACTCAACATTACACTTTAGTTCAAAAATAGAACTAGACTTAAGACTTCAGTTACAAGTCAACTCTTTACAAGGAAATTCAAAATTCTCTTCATGGTGGATAATGTTACACGTGCCAACGCACTAGATCAATACATTTATATCATTTGCAATATTAGGAACATTGTTTGTTTCTAGCTCATAGGAATTTTGTATTTAGCCTAACGTTTTCTAGATGCCTTGATGTTTTCTCATGGCTCACAAGGCTTGAAAGGATCACACAGGTTGTACGTTCACACTAAATTTTGTACTAATCTGTCTATGCTCACAGAGGTTATACATTCCTCCTGACTTTTGCACTAGAATGTCTATGCTCACAGAGCTTCTATGTTCCCCCTGACATTTTCATTAGACTCACATAGCATCTCATTTGCCCTAACTTTTGGTTTGACTCACAGAGGTTGTATGTTCCCTCTGGTTTTTTTCGATACCTCACAAGACTGGTTGATTCTCCAAATCTCCCTGGCTAACCTTACGGTGGCCCATATGGCCTCTCATTGGAGAATGATTGTTGATGCTGCCAAATTTAACACAAGGCAATTCGATAATGATCGTGTATTTCAATGGTTGTGTATGTTGCACAAAAAAATGAAGGTACCACAAATTTATATCCTTGTTTATTCTGGGCACGAGAAAGGGGAGCATGATAGAGAAGGTGCATGCATAAAAAGAGAATTATGTAGGAAATAAATGAATTTCACTACAACTTCCCTCATTCGAGATGAAAAATCCATTGTTGAATGGTGTTCTTCAGTAATTAGAGAGGCAATAGGAACTTGTGAAGACCAATGACAAAAGAAAGTACATGTACATAGATATTTTTGGTAGGTGTTAGATGTAGATCGTTCACAGTGGTATGAATGAAAAAATAATCCAAGGCACTCATGGATTCCATTCAGTTAGAACATCATACAATGCAATAGTTGAAATATGGACGAGAAAAATCTCTTTCATTTGTGGTTCATGTAGTAGTAATGAATGAGATGATTGTGAATCGAAAAACTGGGATGATATATGGGATCATGTATCACTCCCCATTGGTCAATGTATAAATATGGAATTATCCCAACTGGAGGAGGACCAATCAATTATTTCAACAGATTATGATCATGTCTCAGATATCGTACAACTAAGTTCATTGAATCCTTCTATTAAATTTTGAATAACTACAATTAATGTTTTATGCTTTGGTAATTTAGTGGACTCATATTTTGGAACTCCATTTTTACCAGGGCACATATACATAGTGTTTTCCCCAAGATATAATGAATGGGGCACTGATTATTGGGTGGAACGATGCTTAGAGGGAAAACATACCCTCATGAAATCAGTAACAAACTCTGAAGGCATTAAAATTTTTGATTGGGTTGATGGTTATTAAAGGAGAATATATGAAAGAGGATGAAAGAACATGAAATAAAGGTGGTTATGTATTTCAATATTATAAACCAGGTCAAGTCATATACCACTTTGCAAACATGGTTATTGGTACAAACCTCCAACTACAAACAATTCCAAGTAAGAACTCATCAAAGGTTCAAGACTTATTGCCTTACACTTAACATGATAATTTAATGGAAATTGTCAATATTAGAAGTGATCCCGATGGTCTAATTGAATGATGATGTAGGTATGTAAAAATAATAATTTTTTCTTCATTTTGCTTGTTGTTAAAATAGTTGTAATGTTGTTAAAATATACCCTACCTTAAAATATACCCATGTGATTCCTTGATTTTCCATGCCTTTTCTTTCCTTTCCTTTCCTTGCCTTACCTTCACTTGTCTTGCATTTCCTTTCCTTTCCTTACCTTTTCATCCCTTCACTTGCATTTCCATCGCATCACTTTCCTTGCCTTGCCTTGTCCTGTTGGAAAATATTTAACAGACAGTGAATGCTTGTCATTGATGGCAAGTACAACAATGAAGATGGCATGAGTACAGAAAGTATGTAATAGATGGGCATTATGAGAAGACACTGTAGATAAGATTCGAATAAGCTCAGAAGATATAGTGCAGAGGATTATTGGCAAGAATAGCGATGGAAAAGATCAACATGATCAACAATGCAGTGATAATGGGGGAGGAGCAGCAACAGTGATCGTTAGATCAACAATTCAGAATTCTCGATGACTGTCAGATCTCAATGTAGACAAGAAGAGTGCACAAATATGGAGGATAGATCTTGGGCGTTAGATCTGAGTGTGAGGATTGACCATCATAGGATCCAGGAGAATCTGCACGATCTTTAAAAGTGCAAGGTGAAGCGAGTTCGCGAAATCTTGAAATCCCGATGCAGACACAATGAAGACTTGAGAAATCATGAAAAGATCCTGACTGTCAATACACCAAAAGATGTGGATCGTTGATCTAAGCTCCATTTCGGAGTTTCTCCTATCATGACTTGGAGTGACAAGAACCTGCATCGAAGGAATCGCGAGATGTGAATTCATGATAAGATCTGGACCGTAGATTCATCGAGATCATGGACCATTGATCTAAGCTCCATTTCGGAGTTTCACCTATCGCAACTTGGAGTGACAAGAACCTCCATCAAAGGAATCACGAGATGCAAACTCATGATGAGATTTGGATAGTAGATTCATCGAGATAGTGGACCGTTGATCCCATGCCATCTCGGAGTTTTGCGAATTGCGACTTGGAGAGGCAAGAAACATAACCACTGAAATCATGATTTAATTGCAGCCGTTAGATCAAGATGTGATCTGGATCGTTGATCTGAATCCTTTTTGGATTTTCGCGAATCACGACTTGGAGAGGCAAGAAACATAACCACAAGAATGCCGAAATCGTGATATGCGAAATCGCGATATGATCTGAGCCATTGAATTAAGATCATATCTGGACTGTCAAATCATAGGACAAGTCGTTGACTTGGATTCAATGGAACATGGTGTGGAAACTCGCGAGATGCGATACCGCGATAATATTTGGACCGACAGATCTATGGATATCTCAACCGTCGATCAGACTCGATGAATTTTATAAACTCGTGAAATATGAAGCGCCTTTTGGCACAGCGTATCGTCATCGTCGGTGGTCACAAGAAGGGAAGGATTCAGTTCAGATAAGATCCATTTCGGGGTTTTGGGGATCACAACTTGGAGATTCGATATGCCTCATCTCCAGATTCATGAAATGCGAATTCAAGCACTTGGTCATGGCCATGGTCATATAGAGGAAGGAGCTAGCGCAGAAAAGCTCTGTATTGGAGTTTCGAAGATTATGACATGAAGTGTCGAGACGGTTGGCCATAGGAATGTCGAAATGTTGAAACCTTATTTAAAGGAAAGATTAATAAAGTTCATCCAACGGTGCAAATAAACTTGAATATGATTGGAGGGCTACTGTTCTCTCTCACAGTTAATTCATCAGTTACGAATCAATTGGAAAAATTGATTCATGATTCTTGATCGGTTGGCATTTCAGTTGCTTATACGGTTTTATTTTGCCTAAGAATATGTGAAGTGTAACTTCTATGGGTGCGGTGCATAAAAGAAAAAGATACAGACTGTGCGTGGTTGGTGGTTCTGGACGAAAAATGGATTAAACTGTAAGAAAGGGAAAATCACAGCATGCACAGTGTGAGACTAAAAATATGTGCAGTGTGAGATAAAACTCAGAGAAGAGTAACAGATGAGGAAAAGAATTGAAGCAGAGAAGAATGACAGAACAAGTTGAAGTAGAGTTGAATTGCAGAACAAACAAACAAAGAGAAGAATTGCAGAATAGTTAGAAGAAGACCAGATTTACAGAACAAAGAAGAAGTGGTAAGAATCGATTTATCTATGTAGTTGGTTGTTTAATTATTCATTTATATTCTAGGGTGGTTGGGAGGTGCTAGGGAGGACTGTTTTCCTTAGAGGTTCAAGTGGGAGCTTGAATAGAGGGAGTTGTAGCTTCCATCTGGTTGTAGCCAGAGAAACCAGGGTGGCAGGGTGGTGCAAGGGAGAACAAGTGTTCTCTGTTATACAGGTTGGAGCCTGTGTAATTGGAAGTTGTTGCTTCCATCTAGTTGGTGATAGAACATTAGGGGAGTTGGTTCTTCCTTCTAGTGGGTGCTAGAGAAACAAGAGATTCGGTTCTCTCAAACAAGTTGCAGCTTGTAAAACAGAGGTAGCAACCTCACATTGAGTTGGTGCTCAATTATAGATGATGTACAGAACTTAAAAGACTGCCTATCATTTCGAAGAAGAAGA
>JZKD02S1727395.1:134733-159467 GCA_000966675.3 Picea glauca
TGGGATCAAAAGAGAGTACACAATTCCAAGGACTCCACAACAAAATGGAGTTGTTGAGAGGCAGAATAGGTTAGTACAACAAATGGAAAGATCAATGATGAATGAAAGGAACATAGCTCAGACATATTGGGTGGAAGCAATTCATACAACTATTCATATCCTTAACAAAGCTCATCTCAGGCCACACGATGACAAGACTCCTTATGAACTATGGTTTGGAAGACCTGCTTCAATCAAGCATTTTAATGTCTTCAGGAGTAAATGTTATATCAAGAACAATGATGAAAATATTGGCAAATATGATGACAGGGATGATGAAGGTATCTTCTTGGGTTATGCTACAAATAGTAAAGGGTACATATGCTACAATAAGAGACTGCATAAACTAGTTGATTGTATAGACATAAAAGTTGATGAAGAAATCCTGGTCAAGAATATAGGCAGTGCTGAACCAAGAACAAAAGATATAGTTGAAGATGAAGATGAACAGGTCCAAGGGTCAGAAAGAGAAGAATCTGAATCAGATGAAAATACAAATACTCGGACCGACAAAAATCAGCAGAAAGAAGCAAAATCACCTCTCAGAATTATTAGAAAGAATCATCCTGAAAATCAGATAATTGGGGATATAAATAAAGGAGTTCAGACAAGAAGGAAACTGATTAAAGACTTAGAACAATCTCATGTTGCCTTTTTATCTATGAATGAACCTAAATTTTTTAAGGAAGCTAGCTAGGATGATGATTGGATTAGAGAAATGAATGAAGAGCTTGATCAAATTGAAAAGAACAATACTTGGGAGCTTGTCCCTAGACCTGAAGATAAGAATGTAATAGGTTCCAAATGGGTGTTCAAGAATAAAATGAATGAAAAAGGGAAAGTTGTTAGAAATAAAGCCACACTGGTCTATAAAGGGTATGCACAAGTTGAAGGTTAGGACTTTGATGAAACCTTTGCACTAGTGGCAATATTGGAAGCCATCAGAATGTTTCTTGCCTATTCATGTCATAAAAACTTTAAAGTTTATCAGATGGATGTTAAGTCAACATTTCTTAATGAAGATCTAGAGGAAGAAGTATATATGGAGAAACCTGAAGGATTCTCATTGACAGATAATCCTAATTATGTTTGTAAGTTGAAGAATGCCTTATATGGACTAAAACAAGCACCATGAGCTTGGTATTCTAGAATAGACAAATTTTTACAAGAAAAAGGGTTCAAGAAAGGTATTGTTGACAGTAACCTTTACATTAAGTCTGAAGGTGATAATTTACTAGTTGTTTTGGTTTATGTAGATGATATTATTTTGGGTGTACTGATGAATCATCTGTCCAGTGGTTTTCTAACTCTATGAAAATAGAATTTGAAATGTCCATGATAGGAGAATTATCATATTTTCTTGGCTTACAAGTAAAACAAAGTTCTGCAGGAATATTTATTTCTCAACAAAAAAAATTGAAAGAGTTGTTGAAGAAATTTCAGATGGAAGATTCCTCTCCAGTTAGTACACCTATGGTGGTTGGTTGCAAGCTCAGTAAAATGATGTTTCACTAGATGTTGATCAAATGACATATCTCTCTATGATAGGCAGTCTTCTGTACATCACAACATCCCGTCCTAATATAATGCAAGTTGTTGGAATGGTAGGTCGTTATCAGTCTGCTCCTAAACAAAGTCATTTGGTAGATATAAAAAGGATATTCAAATACTTGAAGGGAACAATGACTTATGGTCTGTGGTATCCCAGAAATCAGAATTTTCAGTTAACTGCTTATTCAGATGCAGATTGGGCAAACTGTGTTGATGAGAGAAAAAACACCAGTGGAGGAGAATTCTTTCTGGGTGACTCATTAGTTTCATGGCTTAGTAAAAAGAAAGGATCCATTTCATTATCAACTATAGAGGTAGAATACATTGCCGTTGCTACTTGTTGCACACAAATTTTATGGATGATACAAACTCTTGCAGATTTGAAGGTAACTTACACTGATCCCACTCCAATTCATTGTGATAACACCAGTACCATTAGTGTCTCTAAGAATCCTGTTCTTCATTCCAAGACTAAGCATATTCCAATAAAGTACCATTTTCTCAGAGAACAAGTTACAAACAAAATTGTTCAACTGAATTATATACCTTCTACGAAACAGAATGCAGAGATATTTACAAAACCATTACCAAGAACCCCTTTTGGATATCTTCGTCAAACATTGGGGGTTATAATTTATTGTGTCTAATCTACTCACCTGGTCAGGGGGAGTAATTATTGAATATCTAGTGTATTTCTAAGATGCTCATAGTTGACA
Source organism: Picea glauca (assembly GCA_000966675.3). Classification (NCBI taxonomy): domain Eukaryota; kingdom Viridiplantae; phylum Streptophyta; class Pinopsida; order Pinales; family Pinaceae; genus Picea; species Picea glauca. The sequence continues at coordinate 137,040 of JZKD02S1727395.1, forward strand.
GCGGGAGTATGTTTTTGCAACAGCTTAGGGGGAGCATGTTTCTTCTTTGACATTGATGTCAAAGGGGGAGAAAAGAGTATGGGAGGAGAGTCTGAATGCATGTGGAGGAGAGTCTGAATGCGAGAGTCTGAATGCATGTGGAGGAGAGTCTGAATGCATGCGGGTGCTTGTGTTTCCATCAATGCCAAAGGGGGAGATTGTTGGAAAATATTTAACAGATAGTGAATGCTTGTCATTGATGCCAAGTACAACAATAAAGAGGGTATGAGTAAAAAAAGTATGTAATAGATGGGCATTATGAGAAGACGCTCCAGAGAAGATTCGAATAAGCTCAAAAGATATAGTGTAGAGGATTGTTGGCAAGAATAGCGATGGCAAAGATCAACATGATCAGTAGCACAGTGATAATGGGGGAGGAGCAGCAACAGTGATCATTGGATCAACAATTAAGAATTGCCGATGACTGTCATATTTCAATGTAGACAAGAAGAGCACGCAGATATGGAGGATAGATATCGAGCGTTAGATCTGAGCGTGAGGATCGACCATAGTAGGATCTAGGAGAATCTACACGATCTTTAAAAGTGCAAGGTGAAGCGAGTTTGCGAAATCTCGAAATCTCGATGCAGACACAATGAAGACTTGCGAAATCACGAAAATATCCTGACTGTCAATACACCAAAAGACATGGACCGTTGATCTAAGTTCCATTTTGTAGTTTCGCCTATCGTGACTTGGAGTGACAAGAACCTCCATCGAAGAAATCGTGAGATATGAATTCATGATAAGATCTGGACCATAGATTCATCGAGATCGTGGACTGTTGATCTAAGATCCATTTCGGAGTTTCGCCTATCGCAACTTGGAGTGACAAGAACCTCCATCGAAGGAATCACGAGATGTGAATTCACGATGAGATCTGGACCATAGATTCATCGAGATCCTATACCATTGATCCCATTCCATTTCGTAGTTTCATGAATCGCGACTTGGAGAGGCAAGAAACATAACCACCAAAATCGTGATTTAATCGCAACCGTCAGATCAAGATGTGATCTGACTCCTTTTCGGAGTTTCGCGAATCGTGACTTGGAGAGGCAAGAAACATAACCACAAGAACGCCAAAATCGAGATATGATATGAGCCATTGAATTAATATCAGATCTGGACCGTCAAATCATAGGACAAGTCGATGACTTGTATTCAACGGAACATGGTGTGGAAACTCGCGAGATGTGATATCGCGATAAGATATAGATCGTCAGATCTATGGATATCTCAACCGTCGATCAGACTCGATGAAGTTTATAAACTCACGAAATATGAAGCGCCTTTTGGTACAGCTTATGGTCATCGTCGGTGGTCACGAGAAGGGAAGGAGTCAGTTCAGATAAGATCATGCCTCATCTCTAGATTCATGAAATGTGAATTCGTGAAAAGAACTTTATGCATAATCGCTTGGTCATGGCCATGGACATATAGAAGAAGGAGCTAGCGTAGAAAATCTTTGTATCGGAGTTTCGGAGATCGCGACATGAAGTGTCGAGACACTTGGCCATAGGAATGCAAAAATTTCGAAACCCGATTTAAAGGCAAGATTAATAAAGTTCATCCAACGGTGAAGATAAACTTGAATATGATCAGAGGGCTACTATTCTCTCTCACAGTTAATTCATCAATTACGAATCAGTTATCAAAACTAATTCATGATTCTTGATCGGTTGGCGTTTCAGTTGCTTATACGGTTTTATTTTGCCTAAGAAGATGTGAAGTGTAACTGCTATGGGTGTGGTGCATAAAAAAAAAAGATACAGACTGTGCGTGGTTGGTTGTTCTGGACGAAAAATGAATTAAACTGTAAGAAAGGTAAAATCATGGGATGCATGGTGTGAGACTAAAAATATGCACAGTGTGAGATAAAACTCAGAGAAGAGTAATAGATGAGGAAAAGACTTGAATTAGAGAAGAATGATAGAACAATTTGAAGCAGAGAAGAATTGCAGAACAAAAAAAGGAAGAGAAGAATTGTAGAACAGTTAGAAGAAGGCCAGATTTACATAACAAAGAAGAAGTTGTAAGAATTGATTTATCTGTGTAGTTGGTTGTTTAATTATTCATTTATATTCTAGGGTGGTTGGAAGGTGCTAGGGAGGACTGTTGTCCTTAGAGGTTCAAGTGGGAGCTTGAGCATAGGGAGCTGTAGCTTCCATCTGGTTGTAGCCAGAGAAACCAAGGTGGCAGGGTGGTGCAAGGGAGAACAAGTGTTCTTTGTTATACAGGTTGGATCCTGTGTAACTGGAAGTTGGTACTTCCATCCAATTGGTGCTGGAACATTAGGGGAGTTGGTGCTTCCTTCTAGTGGGTGCTAGAGAAACAAGAGAGTCGGTGCTCTCAAACAAGTTACATCTTGTAAAACAGAGGTAGCAGCCGCACATTGAGTTGGTGCTCAATTATAGATAATGTACAGAACTTAAAAGACTGCCTATCATTTCGAAGAAGAAGAGGTTTTCTCCCTTTATGGGTTTTCTCATGAAAATCTATCTCTGTGTATACCTTATGTGTGACTGATGCTCATTACTTTTATTGTCCATATATTGTATAATGTTGATGATCACATGAAGAAATATTAAGAATGTATTAATATAATTAAAATTGTTTAAGCATAATAACAACTGATTCACCCCCCTCTCTCAGTTGTCTTAGTAATTTCAACATGTCCTTCCTTCACTTTCCTTTCCTTTCCTTTCCTTGTTTTTCCTTCACTTGCCATGACATGCATTTCCTTGTCTTTCCTTACCATTCCTTGCATTTCCTTTCCTTTCCATCCCATAACTTTCCTTTCCTTCACTTTTCTTTCCATGCCTTCACTTTCCTTTCCTTCACTTGCCTTGCCTTTCCTTCACTTGTCTTTCCTTCACTTTCCATCCCATCCCTTGACTTAACTTCACTTTCCATGTCTTGTCTTTCCATACCATGAATGTCTATCCCATGCCTTGTCAATTCATGCCATCCCATGCCATTCCATGCCTTGTCTTTCCTTCACTTTCCATGTATTTCATTTTCCATGCCATGCCATTCCATACCATGCCTTCATTTTCCTTTCCTTTCCATGTCTTTCCTTTTCCATGCCTTTCCCTGTCATGTATTTTTTTTTCCATGCCATACCATGCCGTCGTTTTCCTTGCCTTGCAGTGTATTTTATTTTCCATGCCTTGCCTTTCGATGTCTTTCCTTTTCCATGCCATACCATGTCATTCCATACCATGTTGTCATTTGTCTTGCCTTTCCTTGCCTTGCCTCACCTTGCCTTTCCTTTCCTTCACTTTCCATGTCTTTTCTTTCCATACCATGCCTATCCATGTCATTCCATTCCATGCCTTTCCTTTCCTTCACATTCCATGTCTTTCCTTTTCCATACCATGCCATGCCACTCCATATCAATCCTTGCCTTTCCTTCACTTTCATTTCCATTTATGCATTGCCTTGCCTTGACATTCATTTACATGCCATGACTTGGCATGCCTTTCCTTTCCTTTCCTTTCCATTCCATTCCTTTCCTTTCCTTCCCGTTCCATGTCATGCCTTTCCTTTCCATGCATTTCCTTACCTTGTGTTTCCTTGCCTTGTCATTCAATGCCTTTACTTGCCTTGCCTTGAATTCACTTTCCTTACCTCTCCTTTCCATTTCATGCCTTTATTTACCTTTCCTTTCCTTCTCTTTCCTTTCCATTCCATGCCATTCCTTCCCTTTCCATGCCTTTCCTTGCCTTGCCTTGCCTTTCCTTGCCATTCCATGCCTTTTCGTGCCTTCACTTTCCTTTCATTTCCTTCACTTTCCTTGCCTTTCCTTTCCATTAATTCCTTGATTTTCCTTGACATTCATTACATTTCCATTCCTTTCCTTTCCTTACGATGCCTTTCCTTTCCTTTCATTTCCATTCCTTTCCTTTCATTGTCTTCCCTTTCTTTCACATTCCTTACTTTAACTTGTCTTTCCTTTCCTTTCCTTCACCTTCCATGCTATGCCTTTCCATGCCATAACTTTCCATTCCATACCTTTCCATGCCATTCCTTTCCATTCCAAGTGTTTCCTTTCAATTCCATACCTTCCCATACCATGCTTTTTGATTCCATGCCATGCTTTGCCTTCACTTGCCTTGCCATGTCTATCCTAACAAGGTGTTAAATTTTCAAACATATGTAATAAGCACTGAGAAAAACCCTAGTGCCGGAGATACTCCAAAAAATGGTTTTTTGGTGGATAGAATAAAAACGGAGGCCCCCCCTTTGTTGAAACCAAGTGCTTTAAATCTAATGTAACTAACAGTTCACCCATCCGAGTCTCGGTTTGAGTTTTATCGCAAGTTACAACTAGCCTCCCCAAGCTATTGAGGGAAATGTGGTCAATTTTGTCTAGGTGAATAAAATACAAAACAAGCGACATAACGGAGTTCCATAAGCTCCCACAAGTCTATTTTTCCAGGTTCCACTCAACTACACTACCCACAAAATCTTGACATAGTGTTCCTAAAAATTGACCTCCTCTTCAGAAATTGCATTATGCCTCAATGAACAAAACTCTAGTGCCAGAGATACTCCAAAAAATGATTTTTTAATGGAGAGAATGAGAGCAGAGGGCCCCCTAGTTGAAACTCGGTGCTCAGGATCCAATTCAACTAACGGTCTTCCCACTTGAGTCATGGTTTCAGTTTTATCGTGAGTTGAAACTCACCTCTTCAAGCCATTGAGGGACATGTGGTTGATTCATTCTGGGGGTATAAAATACAAACCAAGTGACATAATGGAGTTTCTTAATCTCCCCCAAAAGTCTATTTTTCAAAGGCCCACATGACTACACTACCCATAAATACCTGACACAATGTTCTTGAAAATCGACCTCCTCTTCCAAAATTGCATTATGCCTCATTTACCAAAACCGTAGTGTCGAAGATACTACAAAAAATGATTTTTCAGTGGAAGGAATGACAACATAGGTTCCCCCTAGTTGAAACTCGTTGCTCTGGATCCAATGCAATTGACGGTTCACCCATCTAAGTCTCGGTTTGAGTTTTATCATGAGTTTCAACTTTCCTCTTCAAGGAATGCAAGGACATGTGGCTAGTTTTGTTTGCGGGCATAAAATCCAAACCAAATGGCATAATGGATTTCCTTAACCTCTGAAAAGTATAGTTGGACAAGTCCCATGTGACTACACTATCCACAAATTCTTGACACAGTGTTCTTGAAAATTGACCTCCTCTTCAGAAATTGCACTATTCCTCATTGACCAAAACCCTAGTTCTAGAGATAATCCAACAAGTGATTTTTTGGTGGAAGGAAGGACAACGAAGGGTCCCCCCTATCTAAAAACCAGCACTCTAGATCCAATGAAACTGAAAGTTCATCCATCCGAGTCTCGGTTTGAGTTTTATCGTGAGTTGAAACTCGCCTCCTCGAGTTGTTCACGAACATGTGGCCAATTTGGTCCGGGGGCATAAAATCCAAACCGAGTGGCATAATGGAGTTTCACAAGATCCCATGAGTCTATTTGGCCCAGGACCACATGAATACACTACCCACAAATGTCTGACCGAGTGTTGTTGAAAATCGATCTCCTCTTCGAAAACTGCACTATGCCTCATTGAGCAAAACATTGGAATTCTCATGTAAGTATTTTTATATAATATATATGGGAAAAAAAGTTGTAGAATTACATGCTTAATGAATCCTTTGATTCTAATTTTTATGTATTAAAATTTTTCATTTAGTACATGCATTATTTACCTATTAAACTTGTTCATTTACATATTAAACTTGTTCATTTAGGTATTAAACTTTTTCATTTACGTATTAAACTTGTTCATTTATGTATTAAACTTGTGTGTTTACGTATTAAAATTGTTCATTTAGTATAGGAATAACATGGCATGGAATGGAAAGTGAATGTAAGGAAAGGCAAGGAAAGTGAAGGAAATGCATGAAAAGGTATGGCAATGAATGACATGGCAAGGAAGGGCATGGAAAGACATGGCATGGCATGGAAAGGAATGGCATGGTATGGAAAATCATGGCATGGAAAATGCAAGGCATGGAAAGTTAATGCAAGGCAAGGCATGGAATGACATGGCATGGCATAACATGGCAAGGAATGGTATGGAAAGGCATGGTGTGGAAATACAAGACATGAAAGTGAAGGAAAGTCAAGGAATGTGATGGAAAGGCATGGTATGGAAATTCATGGTGTGGAAATACAAGACATGGCAAGTGAAGGAAAGTCAAGGAATGACATGGCAATGCATAGCATACCATATCATACAAAGGCAAGGAAAGGCATACCATACCAAGAAAAGGCATACCATACCAAGGAAAAGCATACCATACCATATCATACCAAGGCAATGAATTACATACCATACAATACCATACCAAAGCAATGAATGGCATACCATACCATACCATTGTGATTTCCAATGCATACCATTGTCATTGCCAATGCATACCATGCCATACCAGACAAGGAAATGGAAAGGGAATGCATATGATACCAATGCATACCAATGCAGACTATTGTCATTGTCAATGCATATCATACCACACCATACCATACCATTTTCAATGCATACCATATAAGGAAATGGAAAGGAAATGCATACCATACCATACCATACCATTTCCAATGCATACCATACAATGAAATGGAAAGAAAATTCATATCATACCATATCATATCATACCATTGTTAATGCATAACATACAATGGAAAGCAAATCCATACCATTGCCAATGCATACCATATCATACCATACCATACCATACCATACCATACCATACCATACAATAAAATGGAAAGGAAATGCATACCATACCATGCAAGGAAATGGAAACACAATGCATACCATACCATACCATTTTCATTTCCATTAACAATGCCAATACATACCCTACCCTACCCTACCCTACCCTACCATACCATACCATACCATTGTCAATGCATACCATTGGCATTGCCAATGCATACCATTGCCATTTCCAATGCATACCATTTCTATTGCCAATGCATACCATACCATACCATACCATATCATGCATGGCAATGGAAAGGCCATGCATACTATACCATAACATACCATACCATACCATACCATACCATCAAAGGCAAGGCAATACAATGGAATACCATACTGTTACACGTCAAAATTGCTCAATTGGATAAGTGTCGCATATTCCTCTCAATTGTCGTAAGTGTCGCAACTTCCTTACAACTTTCGCAAGTGTCGCAAGTTGGTTACAAGTGTCGCAAATGTTGTTTAAGCATACTGCCATGATGACGACACTAAGGAGACACTTAAAAAATCTGATGTACTTGGTTTGAAGAAGGAGAACTGGTTCACTGGAGTCAGGTAACTCTTAACACCTAAAACGGGCTTTCAATCAAGAGTTTTGAGGGTGAACGCTCCCCTAAAACAGCCTTAGGAGCGTTGGCGCTCCTCTATAAGGCCTCAGGGAGCGTTATAACGCTTCGTCACCCCTCTGAAGGAGTTCTTTCCATGTTTGAAGCATTGGCACTCACCTTAAGCTTCTCAGGGAGCATTCTAGCGCTCTGATGCCCCTTTTGAAGGAGTGCTCCCTAATCTGGGTCAGTTGTTTTAGCCCGTTGAGGAGAATGAGGAAAGGATCTTTCGAGATTAGGAGGAAGTTGTACTCTAATTCTTGGTTTCATCAAGAGATCCCTTATCTAAAGAGGAGGTTCCCAACTTGTTCTAAACATAACTCAAGAGGTTAGGCTCCTCCCAACCTATATAAGAAAGCTCTATGATGGTGGAAAGGGGGAAGAATTGCTAGCATGAAACCTATGATCTCATAGGAAACACACAGTCAGCCAAAGGAGAAGTGATCAGTGAAGCTACCGTCATCCAGGTTGTGGATTATTTGAGAAAGGGTTAGACGAAGGGGACTTGACAAAGCTGTCGCATTTGCATCTACGATTGTAAGTATTGATGTCTTTATTCTCATTAATATGACGTACTTGGCCTGTTTCTTTCTAGTTTGTGTCTGATGTTACATGAACTTATCATTAATTGATAGATCTGTTTTCAAGATAATATCAGAGGAGTAGGAAGTAGTCATATCTTGTTTGTCTGGAGAACTCAGCGAGGAGCAAAGGATTGGAGCGCAACTCAGAGCGTTTAGGGACAAACGTCGATAAAGAGGTACTTCTGTTATCCTTCCTTCTCATGTATTAGTTTCGATAGATTTGAAAGGAAGTCAGTGTCCACGTTAATCATTTTTATGTCTATGGTTAAGGTTAAGCTCTTAGAGGTGATCTACCTGTCCGCAGGTAGATTTTCCTACAACAGAAACTGGCGACTCCACTGGGGAGATAGCCGCAAATTAGAAATTTCTTATTTCAATTTCTCCTCATTGACCTAGTTCTATCCCTTGATTGTTTTAGACCTGGTTCACTCCTCTTTTGATTGGTTTCATGAGCTGATTGGCTCCCTACCCCATCACACTCAGCATAATTGTCGGAATTGGGTTGCAATTTTTTGATCTTTTTGACAATTTTTGGAGTTTCATACCCTAGTGCCCCTGTCCTAGTGTTAACAGAGCGCCAACGCTCCTAATAGCTCTGCACAGAGCGCTATAATGATCCTTGCCTTTGGAAATAGAGCGCCAGCCCTCTTTGGCTCAAAAATCTTCCAGAATTGCATTTTTTTTTGGATTTTGCCTCTGTTTTCCTCTGCTGAGTAACATTGTGAGTCAGTGTTTCTCCCTTTTCAACCTTGACATCTGTCTTTTGATTGAAGAATAAACACCTCACTATTTGGGTCTTGTAGCCTTATTCACTATTTTCATTCAAGTCTTTCCTGTTGAGCGAAGTTTAAGACCCATACATTGTTCTTCTCTCCTCATCAGCTGAGTACAAACCTTGGTGAAGGTCATCAAAGGCCTATAGACCTCTTTATCTTGATTCGAGTCAAGGTCATTGTTATTCAACTTTTGATTTTTGGGTGTGAATTTTGTTTTCTCTTTGATTGATTCTTTTCTTTCGCTTTTCATTTTGATTGCAATGAAAGGGTGCATTGTTTGTATGACTTTAGCTTGTGCTAGCTTCATTTCCATTCATAAAAAGACAATTAACAAGACAAGCATTGTGTTGATTGATCTTTAACTCATATACGAACAATGAAAAAGCATCTCCATGATTAATTGTGCATATTAGAAGGCATTTAAAAAGTTTTTGAATTACATCAGGATTTGATTGAGAAAAAGAATCATTTGAGGACACTCCGTATTTGTGCTTGTTAAGTGAAAAGAACTCTCTCTCTCCCTTAGATAGACGTTCATCGAAAGAAAATGATTGATTATCATATTCGATGCATTCTTTGGGTCTGAGTCATAATTCCATCTGTTTCGCTTCCATACACCCCTTTTTGCGTAAAGAACAACCATAAAAATCAACGCTAATTAAAAATTATCTAGAACTTTTTCTTTTCTAGGATCCTCCACCAACAGTAGAATAGGTGCAGTACTTTGGATTAGGCTGTGAGAATAACTCTCCAAAGTTTCCAAAACAAACATTAGCATCCTGAGTTAGGGAGAGTCAAATCCAGTTATCTTATAAGTCTTCCTGGGATCCCCCTCTCACACAGGGGTTATGCACGAGGTCGCATTCGGGTAAGCTATGAGGACTAACCCTCCATGGTTTTACTGATTGTGGTGGTCAGATCGTATTATGGGGATCACTTTGAGGTAAATCCACAATTGCTACGGGGAAGCCTTTTAGTTGATTTCGGGCTTGATACCCTGCCCGTACGTTCGGATTGGACTGTCGACTGTTCCCACCCATAGGATGATTGCGAATTCATAACCTTAGTGGCCATAATATTTAGGGTCTTACACAAGGTGACGGTGATGGGAAGTCTCACTGTACCTGGAGCAGACATTGGTCAAACTCACTCGGGCTCCTTGGTGGGTAAATCCACAATTACTGCATGGAAGCTTGCACCAAGGCGTAAGTCCGTTAAGCAGGTCGCCATTGTAACTGTTACACCCTATCCTCACCCCTTCTGGACTTGATCACGCGACGTTGGATTTCATCACCAACTAGTACGGTCATCAAAAGAAGGTCCTATTTGCTTGGTTGTGGTTCTTAGATTTTTATTAGCGTGTGTTTTTTCTTACGATTAGTTGGCTCTAGATTTTCGGTGTGTTATGCCTTTCTCCACAATTGAGCCCATGGACGATCAAGGTCTTTGTTGATCACATAGGATGTAAGGGTTGCCTCCAGAAGGCTATCAACCCTTACCTCCTAACCCCCCAGAAGACGACCACCGTAGAGAGGTAGAAAACCCATCTGACACTGAAAGTGCTATTGCTCCTCCGTCAGATAACTCGGAAGACACTTTTGTCATGATTGCGAATCCCACTTCGATGACCCCTCTCGAATGACTTTTAATTCATTTAGACTCCCCTGGGAACGTCATAGAGGAAGAAGTCCCACGATTACCAGAGAGGATTTATACCGAAACATATATGGGATCCACGCAACCCATCTTTGGTGAGGAATACAGGACTCCTATTCGTCCTAGAACAACAGTAAATACCAATCCCACACCCACTCGTTCTGTTTGGAGGACTTCATCAGGACACGATCTCTATGAACATTTCGAATCCTTTCGACAACCGTTCCATCCTGATAAACCTCCTAGTGAAACAGGACCATCCGGTCGAACCATGAGTCACCCAGTTGATCGGGTTTTTAACCCTACTGCTACACCAACACAAGTCCATCCTAATAATGGACCCATCACAACTGCTCACCCAAGAATACAGATCCCTGCTGGCCAAACAAAACCAGCTGGAGGGAAACCACCATCCAACACACCTTTACCCCTTGGAGGACTACCGTTCCATGGTGGACCTACTCCTTCTGGGGGGAAGTCCCCTTTTCATCCTCCTCCTAGAGGGAAACCTCTGTCTACCAGTCATACCCCGGTCATAAATCCACCACTGGCAGGGGGGAAAACCCTGTTGGTTGGAAACCCTTCACAACCCTAGAGAGTATCTTCAAGAGGCACTTTCACTCAACCCCACGTTGGGGGGCACTCTTCCAATAACCCATTAGGAGGGGTACCCAATCCTAGTCCTTCTGGGACATCTTACCCACAATCTCATCCGGGTGGCATCCAAAACACCACCTGGAGTACTCCAGGACCACAGTATTATCCTCCTCATGGGTCTAATGTGTACCCACCCCTGGGATCTACTCCTTACCATCCTCAAGGGAAAAATGTCTATCCTTCGCATGGGCAAGCAAATCACCCGACCTATAATGCTCAAAACCCACCGGGTCATGCCAACGTCTCTCATTCATCATCGAATCCTTATTATCCTGTCCAACAACAACCGTATGTAGGAGGACCTACTGGGCACAACTATCCATCTAACCCAGCTTATGGTCCTACCAGTGTTCCTATGTCGCACCAGTATCATTCACAAATTAACCGACAACTACCTTTCCTTGCGACTTTGGATCTCCCAGACTTGTCTCGGTTAACTAATGATCCTATTTCTCATTCACCAGTTTGGCCAACCATTCCAGCTAAACTTCCTTCTGATATTCTGAAATTTGACGGAAACCCTGGTGAAGATCCAAACAACCATGTTATGACTTTCCATTTGTGGTGTTCATCAAACTCCCTCATGGATGATTCTATCCATTTGCGTCTTTTCCAATGAACACTTATCGGTTCGGCAACAAAGTGGTATACTGAACTACCGCATGCTTCTTTTCATGATTTCAATTCTCTTGCCATGTCTTTCCTCATGCAATTTCAACTACCTATTCGCTACGAAACGGGTACTGAACTCTTGACCTCCCTTCGTCAAAATAATGTCGTGCATATCTCTGACCATATTCATGAGTGGAGAGGACGACAGACGATGATCAAGCCCATCATCCCCGACATACTATTGGCGGAATGGTTCACGAAATCACTGCTACCACCGATCGCTCGTGATGTTGCTATGGGTGGTGCAGTCACCGAGGAACAAGCCATCGCTCGGGCTCAATATTTAGATTTGGTTTATTCCCAATCTGGTACTTTGTATGATTTTCTCCCGAATGCTACTCGAGCTAATACCAACCCATCTAAACCATCATCCTCATCTCATGTGGATGGTGTCATCGGCTCCGTCAAAGCTCAACCTGTTTCCCAATCGCTTACACCCTCCTCTACCTCCCCGCAAACTCAGATCTCTGAGGTGAATGCAGTTCAATCTGCCCCTTCACAACAATCCGGAGGTAAGAAGAAAACGAAGAATAGATCAAAGAATAATAATGAACAAACAAAGAATCAAACGCCTGCTGCCGAAAAGAAAACACAATGAAAGTTGAAATTCTTGTGTCTCATTTGCGGTGAGGATCACTACACCCGATATTTCCCACATCGTGATGAAGTGGCCAAAATTTTCCAAGGAAAGTCCCAACCCGCTGTGCTTACTCATCCTTTTCCATAGCAGCAATCCATGGTTGCTCAAACCCCCTCGCCTAGGGGCAGTTCTAGAAATCCTCATGATGAGGCCTCGTCAAGTGCACATATTTATATGTTTAACGGAGTTAATTTAACCACTCGCTCTAAGGCATACGACACACTAGGTAACCCTGATAAAGGAAAATACGTTAATGGTACTAGCACTTTACCAGATCCATCATCATCTTTCGTCAGTCTTCCATCGGTTAATCCTCCATCTGGACCACTCCAGATCGAGAAACCCACGTTCGACTCTATCTTACGCCCTCCTAAGAGCACCATCCGCTAATCTACCTTCAATCCCAATTCACGGGCTGCCCAAAATTACAGAATTGTAGAAGATTTGGCCCAAGCCCCGTGTGCCATGTCCGCCTTGGAAGTTTTACAGCACTTCCCCAGTCAACGTAAAACGATCTTAGTCTCTCTTGGCACTATTGATCCTGATTCGTCCAACCAGATCATGTTTAACCTAGATAATTATACGTCTCGACTCTCCCACCAACTTGCTTTCCAAGTTGATGTTGTTGTCCACAATCAACAAATCCATCGAACCATTCTGGATGAGGGAGCCTCTACTTGTGTCATGTCTTTGGTGTGTTGGAAAGGTTTAAAATCACCAACACTCAATAAATCCCCAACGATGTTACGTGCCTTCGATGGGAGATGTTTTCATCCTCATGGGTTTTTACAGTCCCTGCCCATCCAATTGGGTGGCAAAACTGTTACCATTGATGTCGAGGTGGTCGATGCTCCCCTTGATTACAACTTGTTTCTTGGAAGGTGTTGGTTTTATGCTATGACTGTTGTTGCCTCATCAGTCTTTCGATGTGTACAATTTCCTCATCAGGACAAAATCGTCACTGTTGATCAGTTGGATTTTTGCACACCCGATGCTCGCATTCCTGCTACCAACAATATTCCTTTCCTGGGAGACCACAAGATCACGTATGAAAGCGTTGGTGTTGGATTACTAAAATATTCTAGCCTCATGGGTACCTTCCCTACACCACTTCCACCAACTATACATCACATTGCCACGGTCGATATGATTTCGACTACAGCTTGTCAATCTTTGGGATCATATGACCCCTGGGTTGCACCTTGTTCGTTGGAATTCGATGCACTAAGTGACACCATGCCACTTAGTCCAGCCGAGCCATCATACATTTCTACCCAATTCACTTCTCCCTCATCGGATGACCAACATCTATTGGCACCCGACGTTTCATCGATGCAACCACAATCGAGTTCCTTGTCGACTGTGATCCACTACACTTCCCCAACTTTTCCTATGCCAGAAATGTTTCGCATCGACAAGCTACCTTGGGATAATCACCATCCCCGATCCTCTTTTCTTCCCCTGCATGAATAATTTTGGGTAGATAGACAGTCTATCTCCCCTCCTGGTGTCGATTTTCTATCACCTCCCATGTTTTCAACTTCCGATGATTTGGATCCGGTAGTTGACTTGGTGATTTCTTCGATAGGTTTATTGGAGCCTGATATCCTTACTCCTATCACAACCCTCGACATATATTCCTCCCTGAGTGATTATCTTCCATCCAATGAATATCTCCTGGAGGCCATGACCAAGTTTTGTCCCTTGACATAGTGTCCTTCCAGAGCATTATCCTCTTGGAAACCATGATCAAGAAGCTACTACGAGCATAGTTTCCTTTCTTCTGTGGCAAGCTTGTTAAAAAATGAAACAGAGGCCACTAGCTTTCATGCTAGGGGCATGTCACGAGCATAGTTTCTCTTCTCTATGGCAAGCTCATTAAAAAATGAAACAAAGGCTTTGAGCATAGTTTTCTTTTCCTGTCACAAGCTCATTAAAAAATGAAACAACAATCTAGGGATCAAACCCAAAACCCTGAGCATAGTTCTTTTCCTGTGTCAAGCTCATTAAAAAATGAAACAGTCACATCTCTTGAACCTTCTTTTCATCCACCCTTCTCATTTTTCTCATCCACTCGAGAAATTGGTGACGACCTCAAAGCTGGTGAATGAATTGAAGCTTGGAGGGCATGTCTCCAGCCTTTGATGATCATTCTGGAGCTAAACCACCAACTTTCAAGCTGGGGGCATACCGAGCTTAGTCTTTGTTCTTTCTCGTGCTCATAAATACATGAGAATGCAACCGGGTAAAGTTTTATCTCTTTTTCAAACCCGTACGGATACGAACACACGAAACAGAAACCCCCCTGGAGTCTCCTTTAAACCCTTTTCAGACTCTCTAAATATGAAAAGATTGTCGAGTGATATTTCTTCCTTTCACACTCGTTAAAAGGTCAGAAAGGGCGTCTTGCGAGCGATAGTTTAACCCTTTTTCAGTCTCGTTGGACTACTGTACGAAAAAGGAACTGAGAGAGTTATCTTTTAAGCATTTTTCCAAACTCTATAATCCCGAAAAACCTTTGAGTTTCCTATCTTTGGACTCGTTAAAGAACACATCGACAGGTCCATACGGGACCGATCCCTTACTTCTTCCGGTTCATTAAACAAAGGAAGAGGATCTTACCGAAGTTGAGTTATATCAAGCATGTGTTATCCTCCTCGATCTCGTTAAATCAAAAAGAGGTACTCATCTATCTGGATGGGGGAAAAATTGAAAGGGGCAAGCCAAGCAGTCTCTTGAGAACATCGTCCAGCACTTCTTAGAGTCGCCCTTGAACACGACACTTTGTCATTTGCATATATCATAATCCACTGAACCTTTGCACTGAACCGATCTTTGAGTTCCTTTCACTCCTTTGGGTCACCCGATGCAAGTCATCACATCCATTGCATAAGTATTGGTCCACATCACGTTTTGATGTTGTGCCTCAGTGTTCAGGGGAAGTATCCGCCTCGAGAGTCAACCACCCCAAATATCTTGTCTCAAAACCCGTGTCAGTCCATGTTCTTTTTCTCTACCAATTACATCTTTATATGCGTTTCGCGTAGTTGATGGGGGATACATCAAGGCCCTCCCTCGACGATTCTATTCCTGTCGACTTCAACACATTATCTAGGAATTAGACTTAGAAACTAGTCAGTACTTTGGGACCTGCATGCCTCAATGGCAGGCCTCCTCACATTCGACAGTGGGTTTACACTATTGACCTCTGATCGAATGATTCCACGAATTTTCGACCTCATCTCATCTATTCACGTTCGATGGAATGTACTAAGGTACCTTGGGAATCATTGACATTAATGGCGATCTCCCTCACACTTGTTAACGGTTTACCTCATTGACCAGTAATCAAGTGTTTTTTGCCATGTTCAACGTCAGGACATCTATTCACATGGTTAGAATCATATCACACTAGGATTGGTAAGAAGACCGTGGGTTGAGTAATTCACTTTGATATATGTTTCGCCCAGGTTGCAAAGGATTTTTTATTGGACAAAGAACACATACATTGTTACATAGATCCACTTTGTATTGGTCGTGGCTATGTCTTGTCATCTCGTAGATCCACTGTGTATTCTTCATGGCTACGATCAGTCTGAGTCATCAAAGTATAGATCCACATTGTATATTCGGTGGCTATACTCTTTTATCAATACAATTATGGATCCGCAGTGTATATTATGGCGGCCATACCTTACAAGTCTTGATCACCCAAGCATAGGTATGCCTGCCTTGGGTCTTGAAATATGTCATGGTATTTGTTGGATGTTTGTGTGTAGCTTCCGTCAGGTTCTCCGAGTCTATACCCTTGCTTGAACGTCTACAAAGTATTTCAATCATCAGTTCATATATTCTAACTTCATACTTTGGGGGGCATTTTGTTACACATCAAAATTGCTCAACTGGATAAGTGTCACATATTCCTCTCAATTGTCGTAAGTGTCACAACTTCCTTACAACTTTCGCAAGTGTCGCAAGTTGGTTACAAGTGTCGCAAATGTTGTTTAAGCATACTGCCATGATGACGACACTAAGGAGACACTTAAAACATCTAATGTACTTGGTTTGAAGAAGGAGAACTAGTTCACTGGAGTCAGGTAACTCTTAACACCTAAAATGGGCTTTGAATCAAGAGTTTTGAGGGTGAACGCTCCCCTAAAACAGCCTTAGGAGCGTTGGCGCTCCTCTATAAGGCCTCAGGGAGCGTTATAATGCTTCCTCACCCCTATGAAGGAGCGCTGCCCATGTTTGAAGCGCTGGCGCTCCCCTTAAGCTTCTCAGGGAGCATTCTAACGCTCTGATGCCCATTTTGAAGGAAGGCTCCCTAATCTGGGTCAGTTGTTAGCCCGTTGAGGAGAATGAGGAAAGGATATTTCAAGATTAGGGGGAAGTTGTACTCTATTTCTTGGTTTCATCAAGAGATCCCTAATCTAAGGAGGAGGTTCCCAACTTGTTCTAAACATAACTCAAGAGGTTAGGCTCCTCCCAACCTATATAAGCAAGCTCTATGATGGTGGAAAGGGGGAAGAATTTCTAGCATGAAACCTATGATCTCATAGGAAACACATAGTCAGCCAAAGGAGAAGTGATCAGTGAAGCTGCTGTCATCCAGGTTGTGTATATTTTGAGCAAGGGTTAGACGAAGGGGACTTGATGAAGCTGTCGCATTCGCATCTACGATTGTAAGTACTGCTGTCGTTATTCTCATTAATATGACACGCTTGGCCTATTTCTTTCTAGTTTGTGTCTGATGTTACATGAACTTATCATTAATTGATAGATCTGTTTTAAAGCTAATATCAGTGGAGTAGGAAGTAGTCGTATCTTGTTTGTCTCCAGAACTCAGTGAGGAGAAAAATAATTGGAGCGCAACTTGGAGCGTGCAGGGACAAACGTCGATAAATAGGTACTTCTGTTATCCTTCCTTCTCATGTATTAGTTTAGATAGATTTGAAAGGAAGTCAGTGTCCACGTTAAGCATTTTTCTGTCTAGGGTTAAGGTCAAGCTCTTAGAGGCGATCTACCTGTCCACAGGGAGATTTTCCTACAACACATACCATACCATATCATGCAATGACAAGGAAATGAATACCATACCATGCAAAGCAAGGCAAGGCCATGCAAGGAAATGACAAGGAAATGCATACCATACTATACCATACCATACCATTGGCAATGCATACCATACCATACCATGCAAGGCAAGTCAAGGCCATGCAAGGAAATGAAAAGGAAATGCATACCATACTATTCCATACAATACCATTGACAATGCATACCATACCATACCATACCATTCAAGGAAATGGAAAGGAAATGCATACTATACCATACCATTTCCATTTCCATTTCCAATGCCAATGCATACCATACCATACCATTTCCAATGCATATCATACACAACAATGGAAAGGAAATGCATACCATACCATACTATACCATGCAAGGCAATGGCAAGGAAATGCATACCATACCATACCATACCATGAAAGGCATGGCATGCATGGAAATCCATGGAAAGGAAAGGAAATGCATATCATACCATACCATACCATGCAAGGAAATGGAAAGGAAATGCATACCATACTATACCATACCATGCAAAGAAAGGCAAGGCCATGTAAGGAAATGTAAATACAATGCATACCATACCATACCATACTATTGCCAATGCATACCATACCAGGTAAGGAAAGGCATACCATACCATGCCATGCCATACCATACCATGCAAGGAAATGCAAGGCCATGCAAGGCAAGGCATGGAAAGGCATGACAAGGCAAGACATACCATACCATACTATACCATGACATACCATGCAAGGATATGGAAAGGCATATCATACCATATCATACCATACCATACAAGGAATTGGAAAGTCAAGGCATACCATGCAATACCATACCATACCATACCATATCATTTCCATTTCCATTGCCAATTCCAACGCATACCATACCATTGCTAATGCATACCATACAACGCACATGGATGATTTTAGGGGCTAAATTTCTTTCATGGGATAATTTTCCATGGTTTTTCGAAAAACAAGATTCTTTATTTTAAGAATGATTCGCCCAAATTCTATAGGATAAAATTATTTTACCTTGAAAATCGCCAAAATTCTATAAAAACTATATAAAATCCTTAGAAATTTGAATATTTTTACAAAAATATCGCTAAACATTTATAGTTAGCATATGAAGGATTAGTAAGATTCATCAGGGTTTCTACATTTTAAAATAAATTTACATCCTTAAAATTATCCTTGACAACGTAATGTAAATCCAATGCATATCATACCAATACATACCATTTCCATTTCCAATGCATACCATACCATTGCCAATGCATACCATACCATACCATACCATACCATACCATTTCTAATGCATACCATACCATACCATACCATTGCCAATGCATACCATACAAGGAAATGGAAAGGAAATGCATACCATACCATACCATACCATTGCCAATGCATACCATACAAGGAAATGGAAAGGAAATGCATACCATAACATACCATACCATACCATGCAAGGCAATGGAAAGGAAATGCATACCATACCATACCATGCAAGGCAATGGAAAGGAAATGCATACCATACCATACCATTTCCAATGAGAATGCATACCACACCACACCATACCATACCTTTTCCAATGCATACCACACAAGGAAATGACAAGGAAATGCATACCATTGCCATTTCCAATGCATACCATTACCATTGCCAATGCATACCATACAATACCATGCCATATCATACCATACCATACCATACCATTTACAATGCATACAATACCATACCATATCATACCATACCATACCATACCATTTCCAATTCATACCATACCATACAATACAAGGCAATGGAAAGGAAATAAATACCATACCATTCCATACCATTTCCATTTCCATTTCCAATGCCAATGCATATCATACCATACCATACCATACCATACAATACTATACCATACCATGGAAATCAAGGCAAGGACATTCAAGGCAATGACAAGGCAATGCATTCCATACCATACCATTTCCCATGCATACCATACCATACCATGAAAGGCAATGAAAATGCAATGCATACCATACGATACCATACCATTTCCATTTCCATTTCCAATGCCAATGCATACCATACCATACCATGCAAGTAAATGGCAAGGCAATGCATACCATACCATACCATACCATACCATGCAAGGAAAGGAAATTCAATGGAATACCATACCATACCATACCATACAACGACAAGGAAATGCATACGATACCATACCATGCAAAGCAAGGCAAGGACATGCAAGGAAATGACAAGAAAATGCATACCATACCATACCATTCTGAATGCATACCATACAAAGAAATGGAAAGTTAATGCACACCATACCATACCATGCAAGGAAAGGAAAGTCATACCATACCATACCATACAATACCATACCATACCATACCATGCAAGGAAATGACAAGGAAATGCATACCATACCATACCATACCATGCAAGGAAAGGAAATGAAATGACATACCGTGCCATACCATACCATACCATTCAATGACAAGGAAATGCATACCATATCATACCATACTATACCATACCATGCAAAGAAAGTCAAGGCCATGTAAGGAAATGGAAATGCAATGCATACGATACCATACCATACCATACTATACCATATCGTTTACAATGCATACAAGACCAGGCAAGGCAAGGCATACCATACCATACCATACCATGCAAGGCAAGGCATACCATACCATACCATACCATACCATACCATATCATGCAAGGCAAGGCAAGGCAAGGAAATGGAAAGGCAAGGAAAGGCAAGGCAAGGAAAGGAAATGGAAAGGCAAGGAAAGGCAAGGCATATCATACCATATCATACAAGGAAATGGCAAGGAAAGACATACCATGCAATACCATACCATACCATACCATGAAAGGAAATTGAAAGGAAAGACATACCATACCATACCATACCATACCATAAAAGGAAATGACAAGGAAAGTAATACAATACCATGCCATACCATACAAGGAAATGGAAAGGAAATGCATACCATACCATTCTATACCATGTAAAAGCAAGGCATACCATAATATACCATACCATACCATACCATGCAAGGCAAGGAAATACATACCATACCAACCATACCATGGCATGGTAATGGCATGGTGTGACTTGGCAATGGCATGGCATAGAAATGCCATGGAAATGATGTCTTCAATATTCTAAATTTTTTATTTTCCATGGAAATGATGTCTTGAATATTTTAGGGCTTTATGTCTTGAATATTATAGGGTTTTTATGTGCCATCTTGGGAAGCTACGTGACAATGGCATGGCTTGGAAAGGCATGGATATTTCATGGAATGGAAATGTCATCCCATGGCATGGCTTGGCAGGCATATCAATGATGTATTTAATATTCTAGGTCTTGATGTCTTGAATATTCTAGGGTTGTTATGTGTCATCTTGCATTTTAGCAAGCATTTGTTATCTATACCTTAGTTTAGGCTTGCATTTTAATCCCCTTTTCATTTAATTATTACTTGTGTTAAGGGTTGTTATATTAATCATGTTTGCGAGGCATGGCAATGTTATGGTATGACAATGGAAAGCTATGTTTATTGTTATATAGGTTAAAATGGGAAACTACATGACAAAGCATGGGACGTTACACGACAATGGCATGGAATGACATGGCTTGGAAAGACATGGAAATGACATGGCATGGAAATGACATGGAAATGGAATGGCATGCCAATGGTATTCCAATGACATGCCAATGGTATACCAATGGCATGCCATGGCATGTTTTGGAAAGGCATATCATTGGAATGGGAATGACACGATATGGAAAGGCATGGAAATGGCATCGATTGGAAAGGAATGGAAAGTTTTGACAATGGAATGTAAATGGAAATGGCATGCCATGGAATGACTTGGAAAGGAATGAAAATGGCACGAAAATGGCATGGCATAGAAAGGCATGGCATGGAAATGGCATGGCATCAACAAGTTTGTGGGATTGGGTTTTGGAGGGTCCTTTGTCTCCTTGTGTGCTCTTACCAAAACATTGGGTAGGAATGTGAAATAAACTCTCATATATGGTTAAGGGAAAAGAATAATGGTTTCAAGTCTCCCTGGAGGAATTTTAATAGCATAGGATTACTTTCTATGGTCTGTCATGAAATGTAACCTCAAAATCTTTATTTGTAGGTGGAAAATGATACCCATTCTAAGATCTAGTTTCCATGTGAACTCTGTCATTCTATTGATCAACATCAATAAGTTTAGTGTACATCATGGAAGATTGAATAAATTTTATTAATAATTGATAGGTTTAACAAAATTTACATATACCCACTACACAATCTAAACAAACATGTGCATTAATGAGTCCTTGACTAGTCTTTTTGGCATTCATGAAGGGTTACACATAAATCAAATGATTTTATATATGTCATGCATATAAAGAGGGGAATAATGTGTGTGCCCTAGAAAATAACATTGAATTGAAATTTTTAAGTGATTTACAATTATGTAGAAGATAAATGATAAAACTTGTTTCTATAATAAATTATTGTAATGTGCCATTTTTTAGGTCACAATATTTTCAACTAACCACTATTTGAGTGTAGATTGTCATTGGATTTAAATGGAGATAATTCAAGAGGTATTCCATATTGTTGGTTATGAGTTAGAATATGTATATCCATAACATTCATGAAAATAATTAAGAACGAATGATCTATCGATGATGTAGAGATACATGGTTGATTATCAAGAAATGCACTTTGAGAACCATTAATTGCTTATTGATTTAGGACTTAGTAATATTTTCCACCATAATCTATTCATTAATGCATAATGAAAGTATTTATAATCACTTTATAAATAAATCAAGGGATTAATACACATAAAATTCATACACTTTGGTATTCAAACACTTTGAAATTCATATATTCA
>JZKD02S1727395.1:159517-171879 GCA_000966675.3 Picea glauca
ATATATACTCAACATCATCTAAATTGTACATGTTTTAGAAAATGGAAACTTGTGCCTAGTATACAAATCGACAACAAGTGCCCTAACATAAAAAACATCTATATCGTGGCTTATATAAAAAATGGCAATAGTTGGTCAATCATTGACCATTTCCACCCTCACCACCCTTAGGAGTATATTGTAAATCTATATTTATTCTCTTCTTGAGAATGCACCTCGATATGTTCTAGGCCTAAGAGTGCTTTGACACGCTAGAGAATGCACAAAGAATAAACAATGTTATAAGTTTTTTTCATCAATGAATTAATAGACAAGGAAAATGATATTTTGTAATTTAACCTAGGACAACTCACTGCATATGAAACTGTCAATAAAGAGGGTGCTACCCACCTATGCGACCCTAATCTCTCTTTAATTCCACCCTGCATCAGTTACAAGGATCAAGTTAAGAAAATTAAGCAAATGTGCGTATAAACAAATTCATGAAACATAAGAACTTATCAGTAATGGATTATCTCACAATAAATATCTCTGGAATTCATGGAGATTCACTAGAAGATGGAGCAGTAGGTTGTACAAGCTTCTCCAAGACAACCTCTACTGTGGTAGTCTCTATCGATTGGGCCGAAATTGGTGGTGGGAGTGGGTGGTAGACAGATGTGCTTCGAGGGACCCTCACAGGATGTACAAGTGATTCCAACACCTTGGGCCTAGAGAATGGTAACTTGTAAGAAATTTCTAGGTGCCCAGGGGGTGCAGTACTATTATACCTAGAAACTATATCGATGACCTTCATATGTATGAATAAAATTGAACTATTAGTACCGAATAGTAAAATTCAAAAACATAAACACATACAATTTGAGAATTATAGAATATTTAACTTTACACATGATACATGCGATGTTGGTGACTTGTCCATCCCAGATGGAAAATCCACGACATCTCCTAGTGCTAAATCCTATAGAAGCACAAGAACATATAAAAATTTGAGGATGTCATGAAATAAATAAATGATTATGTTGAATTTATCAAATGCGATACATACATGTGTGTATGGTGCACCCAATGAAAATGTTGCGTCTATTATTGCATCAGTAGTGGGGCTAGGAACTGATGCATCAATAGGCATAGAGGGTCTGTTGTTGGGACACAACAAATGAAAAATGGCATACAATCAAATATCTATATAAATACAAAAAATAAAAAATAAATATATAATGATGAAAAACATAGAGAGGGTTAAGATACCAACCTCCTCCATGAAGCTATGTTTTCCACTGGGCTCTATAGGCCCATATCTTGTCTTCCTGCATATCGAGCATCTATGAGGTTCACATGGATGAATGATATGTCCATGTGCCCTCTCCTCACTATACTCTCATGTGCATTCTAACACTCCAACCCCTCTATCAATGTCAATGATAGGAACATCTTTCCAATATAGTGCAACAAAGCTAATGTGTTGCACTAGGGTACGAGTCAATGATGATATGTCTAGCTATACTTGTTTCATGTTCTCTTCAATAGGAGTATGTTGGGTAGGGGGTAAGGCATTTGCCTGGGGGGACATGGACCTAACATGGGGTCACTCCTAGCATGCCCTTGGTCCTATGTGGACCCTTGACCCACACCATAGAAGTTGCCAATTTGAAAGTAGTTGACATGCTTACCCATAATAAACTCAACCCATATTTCCTCTGAAAATATAATGGTATCTCCCTATTATTGTAGGGAGGTTTATCAAAAAACATATACCACCTATCCATCAAGTTTTGACTAATATTTGGATGGATGCACTAGTCAATGGAGATGTGTTTCCTGGTCAATGATAGTTCTTGTCCATTTCTAGGATCCCTACAAATAGACAATATTTGTTTTTTTCGAAATGCCTAGTTCTTTGATTTGGTTTTTTTCCAAACCAATGCTATAGTACTCATACATTTATTCCCTATAATCATAAATAGAGGTAAATTTCCCTTGGGAACTTGCAATGGACTTCATAATCAAGTCTAGAGAAGTGGCCATGGAGACTCTGCTAGGCTCTTTAGTCTCCTTTAATTGTTCCTCAAGGGTTCGTAATATAACCAACCCCTCATCAATTTCAGTGTTTACATTGTATGGTGGTGGTGGGTTGGGGTTTTGATCTTTTTGGTTTTATTCTGAGCGGTTTAAAATTTCTTGGGGTTCCATTGTATTATATATGCTGCAATTTAAAATCCATGGCATGTAAAGTAGGTTCCATTTTTATTTAAAATACAAAATTACATTTTTTTTTAATTTAGATTATTCGGAGCAAAATAATAAATTAGAATGACTAAATTGGATTAAAATTAAAAAAATGTAACATACCTGGACACGGTGGCTGCCTCCTCCCATTCTTCCTCCTCTCTAGCTCCACTATATTTTCCCAATGAGAGAAACTCAAGCATGATTTGTGCACAATGGGCACAAATCACACTCGGTCCCTTTAAACAATTTTATTAGTAAGAATGTGTGCACGTTCTTAGGACCACACATGTGTTCTTAAGACCATGTATGCGTTATTAAGAACGTGCACAAGTTCCTACCACTAAACCTACGTAGAAATCCATGTGGAGTTTTGACAACATCCAAACCTATATGAATAGGAACACATGCACGTTCATAAGAACACACACTCATTCATGGGAGTGTGTGTTCTTTCTCATTCCCTTCAAAAAATTTCGGCCATGAAATTATTTCACTCACTCAATATATACAGAGAGGGGGTTCAAAATACATGTTTTATTTCTAAGAGGTTGCATGTTCAAATCCATAAGGGTTAGAGTAGGTATACCTACATAGATTTTACAAATGAAATCATTATACGGAGGGCATCCTTGTTGGATCATGTTGTCATTGATGCCAAAGGTTTAATTAATTGATTTCATTGATTGACATCAAGTTCTTGATTGATTCCAAAGGATTGATTGATTGATGATTGATGTCAAATGTAATATGTATTGTCCTTTACGAGAATGGATAGATGTCAAGTGGAATCATAGTCATGCATAGATGAATATGGATCAATGAGTTGTCATTGATATGATGCATAAATGAAGATGGATCAATGAGTTTTCATTGATACATGATGCAAAGGTGAAGATGGATCAATGTGGTTTCCTTGATATATGATGCATAGTAGGATTCATGAGAAGATGACTCTTATTATGGTTGATAAGGTGTATAAATGGATGAACTCCAAAGTGGTCCCCTTATGGTGAAAGACCTCACAGGAAGACGATTTATAGTTGAGTTATCCTAGAAGTATGGTTAGATAACCCATGATTATATGTGGAATAATTAGATGAAGATCAATGGAGTTGTTGGTGAAACTATACTAGATGGATAGTGCTTGTCATGCCATCTTCGGTGGTATGTGGAATGTCACATAACTCCTCATGGTTTGAGAGTTATGGGCCTACGAAGATGAAGAACCCTCATATGTTGGCTTGAAGCCCCAAGAGGTCAAAGAAGTCAAAGTTATTGAAAAGAATAAATTATTATTTAAATGGTGACAAGTCAAGAAGGAATATTTAAATGATAAAGAAATGAAGAACTTTCTAAATATGGAAAGTGGTTAACCCTAAAAATAAGGAAAATAGGTTAAGTGGCCTAGAAATGGGTTAAGTGACCTAGAAAAAGGTTAAGTAACCTAGAAGTGGGTTAAGTGACCTAGAATATGCTTCTAAGGAAACTACTTGGAGACTATAAATAAGAGGCAAGGCTCTCTTGTGAGAAGCATCTCTAGTGCATCTCTTTATGTATCTCTTGAGCATGTATTGAAGATCAATTATGAGAGAGAGTGTATGGAGGATCTCATGGATGTATCAAAGTTTCGACAAGTCTGATATCATGACGGAAAAACTCTCAGAAGTTCAAAATCTCTAGTTGCTAAGGTACACAAGAGCTGCAATGATCCAGGGCATGTACATACGTAGGTTGAATGGGGACAAGGCACGTACAATGGATGAAGTCATGAAGACTTTTGGTTGAGTTGATGACGGGCTCTTGAAGATTGAAGCACATTCCAGATCTACATTCTATGGGCTCAGATCTACCATAGAAATTCCAGTATGGTTACATTGTTGTTTTGATGGATACTCTTGCTTGTTGTGTAGTGAATACTTAATACATTCTTGGTATGGTTGTTGTGATGTGGTTTGTGTTGGTTGATGGAGTTAGAAACACTCCTATGATTTAGTACTGATATGATTTCTATAGTATATTGGTTTCTTATACATGATGAGTAGCATTCATATTGTATGGTTGAGAAGCATAAGTAAGTTGTTGGAGCTTGGTTGTGTTGTGATTGGTTATGAGTCAGTTTGGACAGTGAAAGACATAAGAGAATGTGATTGAAGGTTTCATAGGCTCTGAGTTGATCTTGAATAGAAAATCCTAAGTAACTCAGATGTGATACGTAGGTTGTAGTACAGACTGGTCGTGTACATACGTGAGTTGTACTACTGGTAGGGTGCGTACATACGTGTGTTTCACTACCAACATGTCACATACCTATTGATAGATTGATATCTGTTCAGGATTGTTGCCTCATCTCAGTTGGTTATGAGGGTGTAAGAAGAGTCTTGCATTATAAAGTTGGTTCTCTTGTATAGTTTCACTCTATTCAGTTGTTGTTGATAAACCCAAGGATTGTAGTCCGTAATAAAAATAAAATTGTACATACATCTTGTGTTCTTTGTGTTCATTGGGGTGATGATTTGTTGATGATATGTTGTTGATATATGTTGTTGATGTTTGTTCACATTTAACTGGTTATAAATGAAAACAATAAGTAATGAGTAAATGGTGATTGCTAACTAATGAGTTTTGTGAAAGGGAATTTTTTGGGAAAAGGGTCCTACACTGTTCACCCCCCCCCCTCTCAGTGTAGTCAGTGTGTCCAACAATTGGTATCAGAGTAGGCCTTCACTATAATCCTTAACAAGATTGGAGGAGATCTATGGAAACATAAATGGATGATGAAGTTCCAATCCTTGATGACGAAAACTATTCTACTTGGATAATACAAATGAGAGTGCATTTGAAGGAAATGGGAGCGGGTATTTGGAAGACAGCCATTGGTGGATTAGTTTCCTTGAAGAACGAGTCAAAATTTTCAGCTCAAAGGGAAGGAAAGAAGAATGATGCATTGGCTCTCAAGACCATTCTTAGTGGACTCTCAAGCCCTATCAAAGAGAGCATAGGACAATGCATTCCCGCCAAGGACTTATGGCTAAAGCTAGAGGAGACATATCAAAGAAAGAGGGAAAATATTGAAGACCACTCCATCAAGATCATAAAAGGTAAATAATCTCCACAAACTCTTGATTGCATTATTTCTAATTGTGATGATGTTGACAAAAAGGAATATCTTGAAGAAATTTCAAATGAAGGCAAAGAATCATGTGATGATGTTGGCAAAAAGGAAGATCTTGAAGATATCTCAAATGAATGTAAAGAATCCTCAAAGACCCTTGATTGCAATAATTCAAATTTTGATGATATTGAATATTTCTCTACAAGTGCAGAAGAAAATCAAGAAACAGTTTGTGTAGAGTTCGATGGTATTTATCCTATGGAAATATTAGAAGAACTATCATATCTTCAAAAGAAATTTGAAGAGGGTATATATGAATACATCAATGACCATTATTATATAGACTATATCTATCTTTCGGATAACACTAAAAAGTTTCATAAGAAGATTCAAAGGCACATCTTGAAGTTAAAGGAAATTCTCAAAGAACAAGAAGAGAGTAATAAGAATCAATTAGAAGAAAAGGAAGAATAGATAAGAAGACTAAAGAATGAAAAATAGATAAGAAGGTAGATGATGATATTGGCAAAAGTATTGAAATTATTTTCCATCTCAAAACCAAAATTGAAGAAGCCAAAAGGGTAGAGGAACTTTTGAAGTATCAAGTAAATGAAAATGAAGAGTCATGTCATAAGTTAGAAGCTGAAGTTGTTGATCTTAGAAAGAAAGTAGAGAATTCAAACAAATTCTTGAATAGCTTACAAATCTTGAATGAGATCTTGTAAAGTCAAAGATCACCAAATGATAAATCAGGTCTTGGATACAAAAGAGAAGCTACACATGTTGAAGAAATCACCTCAAAGAATAATGAGGTAAGTTCGTCACTCTTAATGGATGAAGATAATGTTGCAAGCCAACCACCTACAAAATGCAAAGAAAATTTCAAAATAACAAAGCAAGGAAGACATCAAGAATCCATCCTTACACCTCAAAGAATATGGATACCAAAGAAAAGGTATGAAAGTGTTTTTAATGGTCAATGTTATTCATGTAATGAATATGGTCACAAATATTTGGAATGCAGATCTTATGCAAGGTGAGACAATGGAAGATTTCATAAAACCATAAGATGTTGGAGATGTGATCAAGTAGGACACATTGATGTTCACTGTCACAACATGAGATGCTACAACTGTAGTGGATTTGGCCACAAATCCCAGGATTGTTGGAACATAAGAAGAAAGTGAATGATGAGTGCTTCATATAGCATGACTAGAAGAAGGAATGAAGTAAGGAAGGGATAAATCTTTGAAAATATGGAAGCTCAGAGCTCAAGTTCTAATAAGCAGGGACACCTTCAGAAGTGGGTGAAGAAGACTAAACAACCAGAGACGAATGGAAGCCTTAAGGGAAGCTCAAGTGTGTCATCTACTGAAGCATACGTGGGTGACAGTGGTAACAGTCGTGTACATACGCAGGATGACCTTGAATAGGTCGTGTACATACGTGAGATGTCAGTGCAACATGCTATGTATATGTGGTAAATCCTAGGGAAAAGGGCTATGCACATGGGTTACAACTTGATGTGATGGTATAACTCTGTGTTGCAGGGTCTCACATAGGTTTTTGCAGGTTCTGACATTGTTTGTTGCAAGTTTTCATGATTACATATTGGATTATGTAAAGTGATGATATAAAATGAAAGGCTATTTTGGATGCATGGCACTAACCCATGAGTATGGATTGAGGCATTTTTTGGTGAATAACAATGTTGGTTATGACAATGAAGTTATGGTATCTTGGTTATGTGATATATCTTGATGATTCTAGCTAGAGATGTCATTGATCTATTGAAGCATACTACTATTACATGTATTGTTGGATTCTTAGTATTTGTTGTACTGTATGGAGGATCGGCGCTGATATTTTGGGATACATGGCTGGTACATATTTGAGTTTCATTGATATGTATTATGATGTATTATTAGAAGCATATTTGATATATATATATTTGTGCATGCATTTGGAACATGGTTGGACTACATATGGGGACATGTAGTTGGTGATTTGATGAGGTGATCATGTTGTACATCATTGATGAGTCATAATTGATGCATGATTGATACACTCCTAGTACATTGGTAGAGGCACCTACTAGCAGTTTGATTGGCACATGTTTTGTGGTGGAATTGGAATACATGTATGAGAATTCATTTTGTTGTTGTATTGGTGCATGGTTGATGTGCTTGCTTGGTACAAGTGGTGATGCATGTTTAGTGCATGAAGATACACTCATATATGGTATATGTTTGGATGATAGTACTTGGCTAGAAGTAGTCCATTGGTATTACTTGCGTAGCATATATTTTGGTACATGACATATGGGATGATATAGTTGAGACACTTGATTGATTGAGATTCATGATTTTGATACTTGGTTCATGGTGGAGACATACAATTGGTAGATGCACATGGTTGGCATATTGGTAGAATCACATGGTTGACATGTTGGTAGAAGAATATACATTCCATTGATGATATTTTATGGCACATGATTGATGTACATGGGTGTTGTGCATGGTGGGCAAAAAATTTGGTACATGATGTACTTGGTCGATGTTCTATTCATGATTCTCTATTTCCTTGTTGAAATATATTTTGTTTCATGGTATGGCACGAATTATTTATGCATGGACATGTCCAAGGATCGTCGTAGAAAGAGAAGTTGATCTATGATTCGGTTGAGCAATAACATTTTAAGCAAAAGAATATTGCAAAGAAGACAGGGCGAGACATACCCATAGGGGGAGTCATTCTTCTTCCCATGATTCTAGGAGGAAAGAGACCTATATTTGAAGAAAGAGCACAAAGGCATACTTTCAGGGGGAGTGATGGTCACAGGGGGATTATGAGCGATATATATTCAACATTACATCAGAGTGTTATCCCTTGTTCAAAAGGGGAGAGATTATTCAGAGGAAGATCAAAGGAATTCAAATAGAGGGAGCAGCCCCAAGGGGAGAATGACTATTTTCCATTGATGTAAAAGGGGGAGAGATAGTCACATTGATGTGATTGATGACTATTGATGTAGAGCATGCCTTTTCTACATGTTGACTTCAATGATTGGTGTTGACATCAATGTTTGTATTGCCATCAATGCCAAAGAGGGAGATTGTTGGATCATGTTGTCATTGATGCCAAAGGCTTAATTAATTGATATCATTGATTGATGTCAAGTGCTTGATTGATGCCAAAGGATTGATTGATTGATGATTGATGTCAAATGAAACATGTATTGTCCTTGATTAGAATGGGTAGATTTCAAGTGGAATCATAGTGATGCATAGATGAATATGGATCAATGAGTTGTCATTGATATGACACATACATGAAGATGGATCAATGAGTTTTCATTGATACATGATGCAAAGGTGAAGATGGATCGATGTGGTTTCCTTGATATATGATGCACAGTAGGATTGATGAAAATATGACTCTTATTATGGTTGATAAGGTGTACAAATGGATGAACTCCAAAGTAGTTCCCTTATGGTGAAATCCCTCATGGGAATACGCTTAACGGTTGAGTTATCCTAGAATTATGGTTAGAGAACCCATGCTTATATGTGGAATAATGAGATGAAGATCAGTGAAGTTGTTCGTGAAACTGTCCTAGATGGATAGTGCTTGTCATGCCATTTCCTGTGGTATGTGGAATGTCACGTAACTCCTCATGGTTTGAGAGTTATGACCCTACGAAGATGAAGGACCCTCATATGATGACTTGAAGCCCCAAGAGGTCAAAGAACTCAAAGTTCTTGAAAAGAAGAAATTATTATTTAAATGGTGATAAGTCAAGGAGGAATATTTAAATGATAAAGAAATGGAGAACTTTCTAATTATGGAAAGTTGTTAACCCTAAAAATGAGGAAAATTGGCTAAGTGACCTAGAAGTGGGTTAAGTGACCTAGAAGATGCTTATAAGGAAACTACTTAGAGAGTATAAATAAGAGGCAAGGGTCTCTTGTGAAAAGCATCTCTAGTGCATCGCTTTATGTATCTCTTGAGCATGTATTGAAGATCAATTCTGAGAGAGAGAGTGTATGGAGGATCTCATGGATGCATCGATGTTTCGGCAAGTCTGAGATCATGACCTCAAAAGTCTCAGAAGTTCAACAACCCTAGTTTTTGAGGTATACACAAGATGTAGTGAGCCAGGGTGCGTACATACGCGGGCTGAATGAGGAAAGGGTGCATATAATGGATGAAGTCATGAAGACTTGTGGTTGAGCTGATGACAGGTTCTTGAAGACTGAAGTAGGTTCCAAAACTGCATTCTATGGGCTTAGATCTTCCATATACATTCTGGTATGGTTACATTGTTGTCTTGATGGATACTCTTGCTTTTTTGGTAGTGAATGCTTAAGGAATTCTTAGTATGGCTATTGTGATGTGGTTTGTGTTGGTTGATGGAGTGAGCAACACTCTTATGACTCAGTACTGATATGATTGCTATAGTATACTAGTTGCGTATACATGGTGAGTAACATTCATATTGTATGGTTGAAAAGCATGACTAAGTTGTTGGAGAGCTTGGATGTGTTGTGATTAGTTATGGGTCAGTTTAGATAATGAAAGACATAAGAGAATGTGATTGAAGGTTGCAGAGGATCTGAGTTGATCTTGAAGATAAAACCTTAAGTAACTCAGATGTGATACTCAGGTTGTAGTACATACACGAGCTATACTACTGGTAGGGTGTGTACATACGTGTGTTGGACTACCAATAGGTCGCGTACCTATTGACAGATTGATATATGTTGAGGACTTTTGCCTCAACTTAGTTGGTGCTAAGGGTGTAAGACGAGTTTTTCATTATAGAGATGATGCTCTTGTACAATTGTACTCTATTGAGTTGTTGCTGATAAACCCAAGGATTGTAGTCCGTAATAAAAGAAAAATTGTACATACATCTTGTGTTCTTTGTGGTGATGATTTGTTGATGATATGTTGTTGATATATGTTGTTGATGTATGTTCACATTTAACTGGTTATAAATGACAACAATAAGTAATGATTAAATGGTGATTGCTAACTAATGAGTTTTGTGAAAGGGAAGTTTTGGGAAAAAGAGTCCTACACTTTTCACCCCCCTTCTCAGTGTAGTCGGTATGTCCAGCAATCCTTTTCCCCACAAACAAGGTCTTATACACCAATTTGATGTCTGGATCTAACATAACCTTAAAATCAAATCATTATTATTATTAATATATATATGTACAATAGTTTATAAGTTATATTAAATACAAATTTTAAACTTTAATTAATTTTAGAATGTGTAAACTTTACCTCTCACCCATTTAAATTATTATCTCTCAACAAATATATATAATTAATATTAAAAATAAACAATGTTATAAAACTCATTTAAATATAAGAAAACACATTTAAGCTAGGAAAAAGCATTAAATAATAATTATTAACATCTCTATTAAAAGGAAATCTACAAGTGCCTTGAAGGTGCACTTAGAATGGGTAATTTAATATATATTTATATGTGTTCATCGAAGTTGAGAAGTTAAGGAAATTTTTAATAAAAACATAATGAAAAAGTATATATAATTCTAACTGAGTCTTTTTTACTTTTGTACACCTACTTAGTATGACATATTTTAGTGGAAATAAAAAAATAAATTTTAATAATAATAAGTTGTTAGACATGTATTTTATGAATTGTGTTATTGTAATGATAATATAAATATGAAAAGTTGTATTTGATAGGTAGATTTATCAGTGAGGGAAGACCAACAATCACTTAGATTGTATTTATGTACATATCATGTTAATACAATACACATCAATGGAGTTACATTTTCTACTATGTGTCCTAACAGTGGTATCATAGTTGAGATAAGTTCATTATTTGATTCATATCATAGTTGAGATAAGTCCATTATTTGATTCCTGGTATTTCCTTTCCTCGTGTTAACATAAAATGCCTCATTTGGCTTTCTCTAGTTGCTCCTCTTTCCGCTAACAAATTGATCGATTCCTTTTCTAGCCTATGTTTCATTCATTAGTCACGCAAACCCTAATCTGAGTAACTCTCCCGCCTATCACCCATCGATTCATGAATCAACTTCTCTCATGCATACTCTCATATGAAACCCTAACACAAGAGAAATCTATGCGAGTTCCCCTCTCTTCGACCATTTGAATGCACCTCCCACACTCTCAAATGCGGACTAGTTTGCGGACTACACTGATATCTTAATTTTAATTATGTTTGGTTTCACTCGTATTCGAATATTTTATGACTAGTTACTATAATTGTGCAAATCCTAGTTCCATTTCTCACGCGAGCCATCTAATTTGTTCATCCTATCAAAATTATGGGAGAGGGGACGGACAATAGACGAGTCGAGTCAAATTGTCTCAAAAATCGAGTATAAAAGAGTCAAACCCTAATTTGAGGAGGAGAGATATGACAAAGAGTTGGATGTGGATGCGAACAATCTCAAATTACGGTGTTTGGTTGATATGCTATAAACTGCACAGTCATCCCTCATCAACGGACGTTCCTTCAAAATCTTAGAGTTGTGAAGAGCATTGTTGTTTCCTCCATGCACATATTGTTGGTCAATATATGGACTCTATCTGAAATGTATTTTAACGATGAAGAAGGAAGTCGTCATTATCTAACCAAGTGAAGCATAACCCCGTGGATTTCTTGATTATAGTGGTTGGATTTCCTGCACACAGAAGATGAAATCTCTCATTACCATCATTGGCATAGTGTTGAACGGTAAAGAGATATGCAATGAATGGTACAGGAATATCATAAGCACATTGATCTTCAATGACCTATGAAAAGAAATTTGCAAAGCAACCACAATCCTTGGCATCACTAAAGACACATAATCATGCCTTGAATCTGCTGCCTGAAAATCAAAGTCGAAGATGAGCACACTAGGTATTAGACCGCCTATTCAAACATCAAACAAATAACATGAAATATGGGAGGAAAAATACCAAAAAGCAAATGTTTTGAAAGAGGTGAGTTTTCATATTTTTT
>JZKD02S1727395.1:181809-192159 GCA_000966675.3 Picea glauca
ATTTATGAGTGATATGTTAATTTGTTTAAATTATAACATATATGTTCTAAAGTTTAGTTTTAAATTATGGGTTTGCCAAAAACAAATTTGTACAATTAGAGAATACGTTTTACTTATGTGTGGTTTGATGATCTTAACATATTAAACAATGTGTTTTTGGATTCTAGATTTTGATGTATAGTAGTGAAACATATAAGTTTATTTTGTAAATAGATAAGGAGATAAAAATTTATAAAAAAAAGAAAAACTTATGTATTTTAGAATTATATATAGTTAAAATATTTCATTTTAATTGTATTTTTGGAATTTCCATTCTTTGACTTATATGCATGAAATACTATTAGCAATTGAAAAATAATGTAAAAAATAGAGATATTGAAAAGGATTTGGACAAATGAGATTTCGTGTTTTTCCAACTCGAACAAGTGGTCATCATGTCCAAGTTGAATCTAAAGCAATAAACTCAACAAACAAGTAGGTAAAAAATTTCAATCCTACCAAAGCATTTTTCGTTCAAAGGAATGTGCATGCATAAAATGTGTATCCTTGCCATTTATTAAATCTCATTTTAAAACATATAGTTCCACTATCCCTCAACTCTTTACAAAAGAGTATTTTTAATACTAGAAGCTTCCTTTTAGGCCTAAAGACATGATTTCCTCCCCTAACCGTGGTTAGTGATCTCAAACCCATTCGTCTAGTGTGAAACCTATGAATGACACTCATAATCCACTTATAGATAAAATATACCCTTTATATGCATGCTTGATGGTTTGAGTCCTCATTCATGTTCCCTGATCTAGGTTAACTTCATTAAGGTCCCAGGGCCATTGCAAGTCCCTTAACCATAGTTAAGGCCCTGAGAACCATTTGTCCTGTGAAAATCCTCCTAATGGTACTTATATACGACCCCAACGCCAAACATCCCTTAAAGAGGATGTGCATGGGTGTTTAAGGCATCGTTCATGGTGGTTGATCTTGAGAAGCATAATTTATGGCATAAGGCCCTTCTTTTATTCCCTTGGTTGTGTCACAAACCCCGAGACCCATTCTTGTTATGCAATGTCAACCAAGGGTTCACGAATTCATAATGAGAAAGAAAGGATCCCCCATGGATCGATTATGTGGTGGTTCAAGGACTCCTTCATAATTCTTGAACCCGAGAATATTCATATAGGGTCTAAGAATACTTTTTATTTTCCCTAACTATCGTTAAGGCCCCAAGACCTAGAAGCCCTATCTATGTTTTCCTTAGTGCAAGAATTTAGTATTTAAATAATGGGCTTTCCTGATACAATTTTTTGTGATTGTAGAGAATAGTTTGTAGTTGTTCCTTAGTATTTTTGTAAATTGTTTAATGTTATTTGTTACTATTAAGAAATATAACATAGCCTTAAAATTGTGAGGTTATGAATTGTGGTATGGTTTGGATGTATTAATGTCGATTGGATCTAGCCCGGAAAATTGTGAGAGGGAATGTTATCTGCCCCACCAATGTTCAATTTCCACAAGTGAAATGTTGACATTTTAATGAATATATTGATGTAACATTCGTGAGCCCTATGTTGACAAAGCCTCAAGTTTTTTGCAAATTTTGGGTTACCCTTGGTCCTATCCTTGGAATGAGGAGAAGTTCTAGTGGGTTTCCCTAGTACATGCATTTGACGGAAAAAAGGGTTTGAAGGCCTTAACATGATTAAACTTTTTTTTTTAATTGTAAATCTTGATGTATAATAGTTAGGTATAGATTTTTTTTATTAAATGTATTATGTCAAACATAATTATAATATAAATGAACAACCTATATATTTAAAAATTATGATATATGTCAAGAAAAAAATAAATGAAAAAATAATGAATAATATTATATAACTTTTTGGAATTTGAGCTTTTATTTCTATATGTCTGTGCAATTTCATATGTGATGAAATAGTGTAGCCTACTAAAAAAAATATAAGAAATAGAGATATTGAAAAGGATTTTGAAAAATGAGAGTTTGGTTGTTTTTGCATCCCAATCGACCAAGGTCATCATGTTAAAATTGAATCTGAAGAAACCAACTCAGTAAGTGAATAGGTGAAAATTTTCAATATTACAAAAATAAATTGAATTTGAAGGAACATGCATGTGTATTCTAGGAACACTCATGTGCTCTAAGAATGAACACACAATAAATTGCATGCACATTCTATTTATCATAACCTATTTTAAAGCATATTGTTCAATTATTCATCATCCTTTTACAAAATATGTTTTTCAATAGTATAAGCTTCATTTTAGGTGTAAAGACATGATTTCAGCCCCTAATCATGGTTAATGACCCCAAAAATACATCTAGTGAAAAGCATTCTATTGGTTCTCATAACCCACCTGGAGACAAAATATCCTCTACGCAGGCATGTGTGATGGTTTGAGGCTTCATTCATCATCCTTAAGTCATGTAAGGATCATTAGGCCCCAAGGCCATCAAATTTACACAAATAATGGTCAACACCTTGAGAATCACTTATTGTGCACAAATCCTCCTAATGGTGTCTGAATCCCACCCAAATTCCAAATATCCCATAAAGACAATGTCTGTGGTGATTCAAGGCCTTTTTTATGGAATTTGAGATTGAGAAGCATCGTTTAGGGAATAAGGACCTTATTAATTCCCTTATCCATGGTAAAAACCCTAAGACTATTTCTTGTTACAAAAAGTTGATTAATTCCATCTACATTCATAATGGGAGAACAAGGACCCCCTACAAAATCCCTATGTGGTGGTTTGAATGATTCATAGTTCTTGATCTTGGGAATATTTATATAGTTCCTAAGAATCATTTTAACCTTACATACCATGGTTAATACCCCAATCCCCAACTGTGATGATTGAAATATCTATATGGTACCATATCACTTCTAAAGGCCAAATATTCCTTAAAGAGAATGTGTGTTGTGGTCCAAGGCCTCATTCAAGGTGATTGAGGATAAGAAGTTGTATTTAGGGCCCAAAACCATTGATTTCATCCCTTATCTATGGTACAATACTTCAGACCAAATCTTGTTTTGAAAAACATTCTAATGGTGCCCATATTTTTAATTGGAGGCTAAGAATCCCTTACAGAATATCTATACGATAGTTTAGCGATTCTCTCATTGTGATTTAAGTTAAGAGTATCATATAGGGTTCAAGGATCCTTATTTCCTTTCCTAACCATAGATAATTCCACAATACCTAATCATTATGTGAAAACCCTCTTAATGGAACCTATATCCCACTTATTATCCAAATATCCATTAGAGAGGATTTGTGTAGTGGTTAAAGGAATTTTTCATGCGTGTTGAGATTGAGAAGCCTCATTTGGGACCTAATTCCTTTGTTTTCCTCTCTTATCCATGGTACACTACCTCAAACTATTCTTATTGTGTATAGCAAACTAATGGCACTTAAATTTTTAATAGTAGGCCAATGATTCTCTACTTAAGTATTGTGTGGTGGTTGGAAGGATCCTTCATAATGATTGAGCATGATAAGATTCATATAGGGAATTTAAGTATCCTTTTTTTCCTTCGCTTACCATGGTGATGTTCCCCAAGACATACCTATGGTGGATAAAAACACCTAATGGCACCCATATCCAACCCAAATAATGGAGACATATTAGATAGGATTTGTGTAATTATTCAAAGCCTTGTTCATGTCACCTGAGACTTAGAAGCTTCATTTAGATATAGGTCCCTTTTTTTCCTACCATTACCATGGTATAGGCCCCAATACCATTTCTTATTGTGCAAAAGTAACTGATATCATCCATATTCGTAATGGGGGGTTAAGTTGTTAATTTTAGAGCTTCTATTAAGTTCTTTTCAATTTACTAGATAATAATAACACAAGCAGAATCATTGAAAGAAACACAATCACAAGGTACACATCATTTATCCTGGGAATCCCTCAAGGGGAAGACAACCTAGGAAAATCTTCCTTAATATAAATTTCCAATACAATGCCAAGATATTAAACCAAACATTATAATATCAAGACTGAGCAATGAGCATCTCTCTCCTTCTTCTGAAAATTGCAACTTCCTTCAAACTTGCACACTAGATGAGTGACTTTAGTGAGTGAGTGAATGGGGCACTATCCTCTCTTATTTATACTAGATGAGGAGCGCTAGGGTGGTGTTTCTTGAATAGGCAGGGACAACTTCTTCAACTAGTCACTAAAACAACTTTAATTATCCATGTGGGATGAATTCTCAATTAGCCTCACTTAATTAGGGTTTGACCAATCCATAAAAGGGGATTTAGTCTTATACAAAGACTGACGTGATAAATACAGAAAATGGTATTGATATATAAGATAATAACTAAATTATAATTAGAATATACTTCATAGTTACAATATTTAAACACTCACCCTTAACAAGAAGGGTATTCTACAACATCATTAGAAGAGAGAGAGGGAAACAACATCAAAAACATCTCGAACATTGACTGGAATATCTATAAATCATCAAACATTTTTCTCATCATCAATAAGATCATCATTCACAACATGGAGCTGGAGTATCATCATCATCATCATTCACAACATGGAGCTAAAATAGCATGATCATCATCGTTCACAACATGGAGATGGAATATAAAACATCAACATCAGTTAGCATAAAATCTATAAAAATAACGTCGACACCATGAGTCTGGAGTAACAACATCATAAACAAAACGATTTTGGAACAACAACATGAGTTTGGAACAATAACATCAAAAACAACACGAGGATGGAACAACAACAACATCAACAACATGTGGTTAGAACAACAACATCATCAGCAAGAGGCTGAGATAACATCACCATCATCATATAGAAACAGAATGAGGCAGGTGTAACAACAACATTTTGTGGTACTATGACAGTCCCTAGGGACCTACCAAGGAATCATAAGATTCCCTAGGATATAAAATCCTAATGGAGCTACCATGTGGTACTCTGACAGACCGTCCTTACCAGACCTTCGAGATCTACCCAGAAATCATTATATTCCCTAGGATTATAAAAATACTAATGGAGCTACCATGTGGTACTATGACAGACCATCCTTACCATACCTTCGAGATCTACCCAGGAATCATTATATTCCCTAGGATTATAAAAATACTAATGGAGATACCACTAATGACCACAGATGGCATACATGCATTGGTACTCTAACAAACTATCCTTACCAAACCTTCAAGATTTTTCGAGGGATGATCAATCCCCTAGAATACAAAATCCTAACTGAGCTACCTGTTGTTGGTCAGGATACCATAGTATCATCAACATCACTCCCCCTTTTGAGGGAGGTCCTTTTGGATTATACCAAGCTTGTATCAAAATTATTCAAACTTTACACAAGATAGAGGCTTAGTCAACACATCTGAAACCTACTCATATGTGCCAACATATTGGAGCTTTATAGCTCCCCTCTACACCATATCACGAATGTAGTGATATCAGATTTATATCTACTTCGACTTGTCATGGAAAATAGGGTCTTCCATCATCTTTATGAAACTCTATTGATTACACAGAATTGTGGTTGCTTCCCTCTCCAAATCAAATAGACCTATCAACAACTTTTGAAGCCATATGGCTTCAAAACTGGCAAAACATGATGCAATGTATTCTTCTTATTCTATGTTGAGATCAATACTGGATTACTTCCTGCTCTACCATGAAGTTGGTTGACCCCAGACTGAAACAATATATTGAAGTTCTCTTTCTATCAGAAACACTTAAAACACAATTTGAATCAATATAACCAACCAGTCTGAGGTCATGATCTCCATTATAATAGAGACCAAGTCCAACGTACCCTTAAGGTATCTGATCACATGTTTTGAAGAAACAAGGTGAACACGTATGGGATCTACCAGATACTGAATCAAGGTGTTCACAAAAAAAATATATCTGGCCTTGTATTCGTCAAATACATCAATGAGCCAATGATATGTTTGTACAATGTAACATCAACCAATTTTGGCGAAGTATCAACCAAGAGGATCAACCTTATTTCCATGGGTGTGTTCATTGGTTTACATTCCAACATATCAAACCTCTTTATTGTTTCAATTGCATACTTCCCTTGGTTAAGGAAGATCTTCTCTAGGATCTGCCAAACCTCAAGACCTAAGAAATAATGCATTAGGCCTATGTGTTTCTTCTCAAAATCTGTAGAGAGGTTCTTCTTACAATCTGTGATGAGATTTTCTTATCCAGTTAAGAATAAGTCATCTA
Organism: Picea glauca; assembly: GCA_000966675.3. Taxonomy (NCBI): domain Eukaryota; kingdom Viridiplantae; phylum Streptophyta; class Pinopsida; order Pinales; family Pinaceae; genus Picea; species Picea glauca. Next base: position 188,072 of record JZKD02S1727395.1, read on the forward strand.
CATACAACATCAATATAATTGGCTCATCATTCATAACCTTGAAGTAAAGGTTAGAATCAAATTTACTTTTGGTAAAGCCCAATCTCGTCTAGAAACCATCAATTCTTCCATACGAAGCTCTAGCATCTTGCTTCAACCCACACAAAGCCTTCTTCAACCTACAGACATGAGTCTTTCTATCTTCCACTTCAAACCATTGAGGTTGTTCTATATACATTTATTCTTCAATAACACCATTTAATAAGGTTGTTTTCACATCCATCTGGTGTAACTTCCACTTCATCTTGGTTGCAAGAGCTATGATGGTTCTGATAGAAGTGTATCTTGCTACATGAGAAAACGTCTCTTCATAATCAATGCCTTCCTTTTGAGAAAATCCACGAGCTACAAATATTTCTTTATGTTTGCAATATTTTCATCAGTGGCATGTTTTATCTTGTATAACCATTTGGAAGATACTGCATTTTTGTTCATCAGTCTGGGAACTATTTTGCATAGATCATTCTTTATAATGGATTGGTATTTTTCTTTCATGGCATCTTCCCATTCTTTCTTATGATGGATTTTTCAAAGAAAGTAGGCTCCTTTTCTATGAGATCACACATCAAATCCATGTAACTAGAGAATGGATTAGGTTTCATTATTTGTCTCATGGTTCCTTCTAGGGAACCATACTTCTCTCCATATTGAATAATTTCCCTTTCCCAAGATGGATTTCTCTTGAGAGAGATCGTCATTTGGGGAGGTTATTGAGACTCTGTCATATCATGATATTCTGGAATATCATCATCAGGGGTATCTGTAACTTCCCTTATTGGTTCTTGATCTAAAAATGAAGAAGACTTGTATTCTTGAAAATATTTGCAATTTAAATTTTATGTGTTAAAAGAAAATGGATCAACTTTGCAACACATAATTAATAGGATTTACTCATTCAAGATGCATATAAACAACATCATAATCAATGAACAAAAAACACATAACACAACAAATGATAAAGGAGTTCACCCCTCTCTTGAGCTACATCTCCTGGTCTAGCTTCCAATGGATCATTTGTATTATTTGCTCAAACTGATAAAAAAATGTGCTTTACAGTGCTCAAACTACCAAATAGACTGCCCCAATGGCTTCAGAATGTCCAAAAAATCCTAGCTAGGCTTTTTCGACACCTCGTTTGGCCAAAAAATGAAGAAGATAGGCTTCCTTGAAGTCTCCCCTTCAAGCTTGTTGGTACAGTGGTCACATGGTAAACCGCGCACATATATATCAAACGGTTATAATATATGGTTACGGTGGTAACCACTGTTGCGTTGGTTGCATATAATATAACACATGACCATGGGCTGGGGCTTAGCCCCTGCCCATTCCACACCCATATATACAATATAACAATGTTAAAAACATTGTTTAAAACATATATAACAAGGAACATAAGTGGGAACGCTAGTTGGTCGACCTTTCCCAAAGCTTTACCCTTGCCCCGGAGGTCACGGGGTCGACTCCCGCTGAGTGAAAAGGTTTTAACAAATAAACAAGTGACTCGTGGCGGCCTTCGATTGGGCCACCTGTCACATCCCCATTCACTGCCAAAACACATCATATGCCAATTTTTCAATAAATGTATGCCATGTCAGTGTACGATCTACCATGCCATCTTTACAATCTACCACGTCATCATCCGTACAGACTGTACGGACTTGTACAGTCAGCATCCCTTTTTTGCATGTTTTCCATTTTGAACAGGATGTGATATCTCTCGCCCCTGATGTCTGTTTGAACCCAAATGAGTTGTGTTGGGTTCGCAATGACGAGACCTATGCTCTCGTCTGATTTGAAGTGATTCTGAGCACTTTGATTTTTTGAGCAAAATTTGATCCCCTGATCACACCTCCCCATTGGAAAGCTTTTGGACCTCCAAAAGACTATATTTAGTCTATGTGAAGATGAGGGTATAGTTCCCTCACCCTTCCAACCTCAATCCACTTGGATTTTCTTGGATTTGTACCTTTAAGAGCAACTCGAAGATACTCCACATTTCCTCGTTTTGAAGTTCTGATTCTCCTGTCAAGGATGGTGTCTTCATGCAGTTCTGTAAGATATTCTGGGGAAAAATCATCTATTGAATGAATATGCACATGCTCTCCATGATCATCAATCAACGGAGGCTCATACAATTTCAAATTCTCATCATTAACAACTGCATACATTTGCATATAAGGAGGCAAATCTAAACGAAAGGCATTGTTACCAATCTGGTCGATAATCTTGAAAGGACCATATCGAATCAGTTTCAATTTTTTACCTTCTCCTTTAAGTCTCTCCTTATTGATTTAAATCCAAACTTCATCTCCAACTTGGAAACTGTGATCAACATGATGCTTTTCATGTCTCATCTTGTACTTAGCTTGACTATTTTCCAACTGCTCTTGCACCACCTGATGCATTGATTGAATTTGTTCTATGAACTTTTTTTCCCTATCAATGTCATATTGACCATCGATGGCAATATCCTTCCCAAAGATAAAATCTAAAGGATATTTGGGCAAATAGCCAAAACATGCTTCAAATGGTGACGTTTGAGTCGAAGAGTGCTTAGCTCGATTGTAAGCATGATGAATGTAGTGTAAATGCTCATCCCAAAGTTTAGGATGCTTGTTGCAATAAGAACGAAGAAGATGCACCACTGTTTGATTTACCACCTCTGTATGACCATCTATTTGCAGATGAAAAGTTGTGCTCTTTTTAAGTTTGGTGTCCATGAGTGCCCATAAACTTGACCAAAAACTTCCAACAAATCAAGAATGCCGATCATAAATAATGGATTTAGGCAATCCAAAATGTACCAAAACATTTTGAAAGAACATTTGTGCCATTTGTTAAGTTGTAACCTGCTTTATACAAGGCATCAAAATACACATTTTGCTAAATCGATCAACCACAACATAAAGATAATCATGATTGCGTCTAGACATAGGTAAACCACCTACAAAATCCATGGAAATACTTTCCCAAAGTCGAGAAGGAACCGGAATTGGAGTATACAAACCCAACTTTCGATTACTAGATTTACTTGTGGCACATAACGAACATCCTTGAACATATCTTGAAACACTTTCATTCATTTTAGGCCAGTAGCAATATCTTTGCAAATTAGCCATTGTCTTGCCTACACCAAAATGACCAACAATAAGAGAAGATTGTGCTTCTCTTATAATGTTGATTCTTTCCCCTTGTAAAATACACAACTTGCCAAGATGATACAAAAGATTATCATGCACATGGTAATCGTATTCTTCAACATGGTTAGAGTGGCACAAAGTTTCATATACTTCTTTGAAATCAGTATCCAAAGCATATTGCTCAACATAAATTTCATGCATGATAAGACTATGCTTAAGAATAACTGAAGCACTAATAATAGGCCTTGAAAGCATATCAACGACTTTGTTAAAAATGCCCTTCTTATACCTGATAATCAAGTGAAACTATTGAAGAAAACCCATCCATATGAAGTTCCTAGCTTGTTGTAGCTTTGTTTGTGATTGAAAGTATTGCAATGGTTGATGATCGGTGTGAACAATAGTTTCTTTTCCCAACAAATAATGTTTCCATTTTTTCACACTTTGTACCAATGCATATAATTCCTTATCATAAGTAGGATAGTTAATCACGACACCATTAAAAGTCTCAGAATGAAAACAAATGGGCTTACCATACTGTAGCAAAACTACTCCCATTGCATAATTGCTTGCATCTGTTTGGATTTCAAAAGGTTGTCTTAAATTTGGAAGTGCAAGAACTGGCACTGAACTGATCTTTTCTTTCAAAGTATCAAAAGCCTTATGTTTCTTGCCTCCCCATTGAAGAACTTGCTTGACACTTGTCACTGCATGTAATGGAGCTGCAATGGAAGAAAAGTTATCAATAAACTTCCTCCAATACTGGGCTGCTCCCAAAAAAATTCTTACCTCTGTCACATTTCTGGGCTTGGGCCATTCCAATATGACTTTGACCTTGGAGGGATCAATTTTTAATTCACCTCCACCAACAATATTCCCTAAGTAAATAAGTGAAGTCTTTCCAAATTC
>JZKD02S1727395.1:207539-219337 GCA_000966675.3 Picea glauca
GGATTTCGAGACTTTCGATCTCTTGTTTCCTTCAACCTCAGGAACTCCGATTTCCCGATGTCCGATATGCCGATGATGCCTTGATCTCCGACACCTGTCCCTCAGATGGACGATCCCGATCATTGATGCCTCTGCTGACGTCACGCATGGTTTGACACGTGTTAGATCGTGCCACGTGTCACTCTGATTCGTGACTTTCATGTGCCTGAAGTGTTGAATCTGCCTGACACATGTCAACTTCTGATTGTGCCACGTGTCCCTGGGTGACGTGGTCCACCGACGTGAGTTGGATCAATGGTCCAGATCACATGTTGATCTGACGGTTCAGATTCAGTCGGGATTTCGCATTTCGTGAAAATGGGGTTTTCGTTGCATTGTGTTCTTTGCATTATGAAATCCTGATCCCCGAATCTCCGATGAAGCCTCCTGGCTGCCACATGTCCATACAAATGAACGGTCCAGATCCCTGCATAATTTAACGGCTGCGATCAAATCGTGAAATCGCGTATCACGATTTCGGGGTTTTCATTGTCATTGTTCACAATACTCGTGAAAATCCGAAACCCAATTCTCCGATGAAGCCTCCTGTCTACACGTGGATGGTCACGACCTCTGCTTGAATTAACGGTTGCGATTGAATCTCTATATCGCATTTCGCAATTTTGGGCATTTCATTGACGAGTGATTTGGACATTTCAAAGTCCCGAACCCCGATTCATACAGAGCTGTGATCAACGGTCCTGACCCTTTCTGGATTTGACGATCCAGATTCAATCGGGATTTCACCTTGTCTTTTCCCGATGGAATTTCTCCCTTGCAGCTTCTGTCTGATCTGATGACCCTCGTTCTTTCGGGAAATTTGAATGAGATCCTGTGGTTGTGGATCTCTGTCTTCCTTCTCTTCTGCATGCCAACTCATGTGCTTAACATCTGCGCATCTTCACCCGATCCAGCAGCTGTCGGGATTTCTAAGTGAGATCCAATGGCTCTCAGTCCCTTTCCTATGCTATAAGAGCGCTATGCCTCCTGAGCTTATTCTCCTCGAATCCTTAAAGGTTTTTATCCTTCTTATCCTACCAGCTCTGCTGTTGCCATCAATGACAACAACCATCAATACACATTCGTTGCTTGGTCAATATTTGCCAACAGACAATCCACGGCCTTGTGTCTGTCTTTCCCACATGTGAAACATGTGATAACTCCTCCTCTTCCTCTTCCTCTACCTTGGGTACGAGGAATTACGTTGGCGTCAGCATAATCACCACCCTGCTCTATATGCTGCCTCCTCGGCTCAGCATATTGCTACCTCTGTTTAGTTTGTGGCTGCGTCTGCTATGAGGTTCCACCTCTCTCAGCCTTACCCTGAGGTCTCTTCCCCTCCTCCTTTGGCTTATGAATTCTTTCTTGGGCAATTGCCTTACCTCTGGGTTGGATTATGCCTCGCCCTCGCTGTCCCTGCTTGCGGTTTAGCTTCTCTTCAGATTTCAGAGCCATATGGTACGCATCCTCAACTGTTCAGATGGTCAGCATGCTCAATTCGTCCTGAATGTCATACCTCAGACCATTCAGATATCTTGCCACCTTTTCGTCATCACTCTCCCGATGACCATCTCTGATGTTGAGCCTATAAAATTCTTCGGTGTACTCCTTCACCGTCATCATCTTCTGTCTCAGGTTCTGCATTCATCTGAATAAAGTGATCTAATAATCTCTGGGGATGAATTTCTCTTTCATCTTAGCGATCATCCTATCCCAGCTCTTGATCTTCTGTTTTCCTTTGCAGTGCCTATCAGCCTGCAACTCATCCCACCATAAGGCTGCATGTCCCTTCAACTTCGTGACAGCATGCCTTACCTTCTTGTCCTCTTCGATGTCTTCGTAATCGAAGTAGGTGTTGAGTGCTCGGATCCAATCCAACAACTCTTCTGCATTTAGACTTCCCTCATAGACGGGAATGTCCATCTTTGTCTTCGAACTCATCCTCGAAATGGCTTTGATCAACCATTTTGTTGAAGCATCCTCTGCTAAGACCTCTTCTGCATCGTGTCCTGCTTCCTCTTCCACCTCAGAATCACTGAACTCTCCAGCGCCGACTCCGCGCCTTTGGGTGGTCTCCATCTCTTCGATTCTTGCCCTGAGATCTCGTATTTGGCGTTCCATTTCAGGATTCCCTGTCGGATTTCCTCTCCTTTGGGCATCCCTGTCTTCACGATCAGGCGATTGCCTCTCTCTTCTGGGTGGCATTATGTCTTCTCTGTCTCTGCTACAAAAAGCAAAGATACTCCCGCTCTGATACCACTCTGACGTAAGTTGTGTGTATCAGAGTGCTCTTCCTTTTTCTCCTTCCCTTCTCTCGCCTGAAATATATAGACAAGATTTCAATAGCTTTGATACCACTCTAACGCAACCTCTCTCAGAAGCAGCCGCTTCCACCAGGACCTTCTTCTGCACAGCCCAAATATTCCAAGACTCTTCCAACTCCCCTCGGGAGTTCCTCTTTACCCACAACTCTCCTCTGGCGATCTCCCCTCGCGTATCGGGAAATTGGAACTCACAATCTCGCGATTCCTGTGTGCGTGGTTCATATGTAACTCAAAATCCGGAACCTCGAGCTCCGATGGTCAACGGTCAACTTCCCGCTTCCGTCGGGGATTCTCCCTATCGGGATATCGCTAATCGCGATATTCAAGCTCTTGTATTTCAAAACCCCGAGTATCGATGCACCGATTCCCCGATACAGTGCCACCTGTATTCCACTTACCTCCCAGGGTCCCTCGCTACCACATCACCTCAAGATTTCGTAGATTGTGAATCCACGATGCAAGTTCCTTATTGTTGAAAACCCCGAACGCTGAACCTCGATTCTCCGATTCCTCGGGATCTTACGCCACATGTTCCTGCTCTGATCAATGGCTCAGAATAACTTGGGAAATCGTGACTCGTGATTTCAACGAGTCTATGCCTTACCTCGTCAAACACCGAATGTCGATATGCAATAGCCCTTGATTCTTCCTGCACCTGTGGGTTAACTTCCTTGCATCTCCCCTCAGATCTAACGGCCACTGGGACTTCACGATTCTCCACAACGATCCCTAGCCATCAATTCTCCTCCTTGAGGATTTCTCCTGCTCCAAAGCTCTGTTTCTGTTCGAGCCTCTCCTGGGCCCTTCTCCTACGATATCAAGAAGGAACTATCCCTCCTGAGCTTGTCAATCTTGGCTCCTTTGGAGACCTTGCGCTCACTGCTTCCGCTCAACCTTAACAACTTTCAAGTGTTGAACTCGCCCGAATTATGTGCACTCACAGCCACATTAGTCTCTGTCATCCTATGCTTAGACTCACTGCTGAGACTCCGCTCACGACCTGAAATTCCCCTGCACGGCTCTAATAACCCAACTCAACTCCTGGGTGAACGAGAATGAGAGCTTAACTGTTGACCCTCATCAACGCACTCTATGCGGATGAATTTGACTGCACTCTATGCAGGAATCTCCTAGCTCAAACAGAGAAACAATTGAAACTCATTCTCATCTCTCTCACATATTTTGAATCTACCATGAAATCACATACACAACATATAAAACAAAGGCATAACAAGAAGCAAGTATGCAACAACATAATATCAACAACACACAGAGAATAATCACAGCCATGGAATTGAATCAAAGTTCTCTATTAATTCAATATCTGTACATGGGGATTCTCCACAAATTCTCTGGTCTGCTTCTCTTGCTCCTGAATGATAATTCTGAATAATAATACAATGATACAAAGGAGGGTGTTTGTATTCCGTTTGCCCTCTCGAAATCTACAACTATCAAATCTACAATTAATTCTTATCTAACAGCATTAAAACTAATAAATGCCTTTCTATCTATAATACAATACAAGTGTGCTTCATTACATTAGCTCATTAATGTTTGGCACAACAAATATCAAGGTAGAATTCAAAAAGAAATTTGTTGGCTTGTCCAGCTGTCCTACTCCACGCGCTGGCTCGCTTGATGAGTTGTAGATGCTCCTGCATCACAACACATCATTAATAGGATTTACTCATTCAAGATGCATATAAACAACAGCATAATCAATGAACAGAAAACACATAACACAACAAATGATAAAGGAGTTCACCCCTCTCTTGGGCTACATCTCCTGGTCCAACTTCCAATGGATCATTTGTATTATTTTCTCAAAGTGCTCAAAAATGTGCTTTACAATGCTCAAACTGCCAAATAGACTGCTCCAATGGCTTCAAAATGTCCAAAAACCCCTAGCTGAGCTTTTTCGGCACCTCGTTTGGCCAAAAAACGAAGAAGATAGGCTTCCTTGAAGTCTCCCCTTCAATCTTGTTGTCTCTGCATCTACAAAACACACCTCCTCTGGCTCAACCTTGCCCACATGCAATTTAAAGAGTGAAAACCTAGAACCGAGTGCAACCGTACCACCAGTCCAAACTATTGAACTGTTTACGCATTGGCCCTAACTACCAAGGCCCGTGGGCATATGGCAGTCATATGACTGTGCCAACACACAACAGGGCTAATGGTTAAATGACCGTTGGAATCGTATGTTAAACCCGTGTGCATTGGTACAGTGGTCACATGGTAAACTATGCACATATATATCAAACAGTTACAATATATGGTTACGGTGGTAACCACCATAGCGCTGGTCGCATATAATATAACACATGACCATGGGTCGGGGCTTAGCCCCGGCCTGGTCCATGCCCATATATACAATATAACAATGTTAAATACAATGTTTAAAACATATATAACAAGGAACATATGTGGGTGCGCCAGTTGGGTGGCCTTTCCCAAAGCTTTACCCTTGGCCCGGAGGTCACGGGGTCGACTCCTGCTGAGTGAAAAGGTTTTAACAAATAAACAAGTGACTAGTGGTGGCCTTCGATTGGGCCATGTGTCGCATCCCCATTCATTGCCAAAACACATCATATGCCAACTGTCTAATAAATTTCTACCACATCAGTGTATGGTCTGCCACATCATATGTACGATCTTCCACGTCATCGTCCATACAGACTGTATGGACTTGTCCAGTCAACATCCCTTTTTTGCTTGTTTGCCATTTTGAACAGAATGCGATATCTATCGCTCCCGACATCTGTTTGAACCCAAATGAGTTGCGTTGGGTTCACAATGATGAGGCCTACTCTCTTGTCCGATTTGAACCGATTTTGAGCACTTTGAATTTTTGAGCAAAATTTGATCCCCTGATCAGTTCTACAACTCTGGGAGCTACATGATATTCTTCATATACTTCTTCAGGCTAGCATCTCATTAATTTATTGAGTGTTTCATATTCATCAAAGGTTACATCTCTATTGACCTCAATATGATGGTAACCTAGTATGTAAATTTTGAAGGCCTTAGAGTCCTCACAATATCCAACAAATATTCTCTTCTTTCCTAAAGGTTCCAACTTGGTTCTCTTTTCTTTTGGAATGTGTACAAACAATGGACAACCAAATATCTCAAGATGGATAACTTCTGGCTTCTTTCTCAAGAACATTTCTTTGGGGGTTTTGAATCCAAGTGCACTATGGGATAATATTTTTTGGACATACATTATTTTTCTTATTTCTTTAGCCCATAAGTGCATTATAAGATCTTGATCATGGATCATAGTCTCCACTGCTTCGATTATAGTTATATTCTTTCTTTCTACTACACCATTGTTTTTAGGATTGTAGGGAGTGGTGAGATCCCTCTTAATCATGGCATATCTGCAAAATATTACACATAATTTTGAGATGTATTCTCCTCCATTATCCGACCTAAGTATCTTGATTTTTCTTTCAGAGAGATTCTCTATCAAGGATTTGAATTCCTTGAATTTTCCAAACACTTCATATTTTGATTTAAAGAAGTAAACCCAAGTCTTTCAATAATAATCAATGATAATCAATAAATGACACATAGAATACATACCCACTAAGAGAGGTTGATGGCATTGGACCACATACATCTGAGTGGATGAGCTCCAATATTCCTTCTTCTTTATTTTCTCTCTTCAGGAAATAATTCTTTATGTTCTTTCCTTGTGCACAACCCTTGCACACACCTTCATGATCAACCTTGAATTTTGGTAGACCTGTAACTACCTTGTGTACATATGGTAAGTATTTGTAGTTCATGTGAGATAGTATTCTATGTCAAAGTTCACATGGACTCTCAGTGGACTGAGTAAACCATACATCTAAGTGACCTTTTAATTTATATAGGCCACCTTCTTCTATTCCAATAACAATTGCATCTTTTTTCCTTTAGGCCACATAAGGAATTCACCATCTATGAATGCAACCCTTAATCATTTCTTATCTAAAGCTAAGATAGAAATAAAATTATTCAACAAACTTGGTACATATAGTACATCCTTCATCTTCATCAGGGTCCTTGAATCAAGTTTCTAATTGGATTCTCCTACTCCTTTGATAGGGAACTGGTAATAATCTTCAAGTGTAAATTTATGGGGAAAGTTATTTTCTATAAGGCTAGAGAGGATGTCTCTCTGACTTGCCATGTGATTAGAAGCACCACTATATATGATCCAAGTGTCCTCTTGAGGTGACACAAATCCTGATAGGAAAGAGAATAAAACACAGTCTTCAATATTTTCTTTAATCATCTTTGTGGGTGGCTCATCATCTTCAACTACATGGGCATGGTGTATTTTTTTATTTCTCTTCTTGTATTCTTATCGTATAGATAGAAAATTCTTAGCAATATGTCCCATATTGTCACAATGGTAACATTGATAAGAGGAGAAATCATTTTATCTTCTTTGACCTTTCTGAATCTTTTGGAATCTCCTCTGGGGGTGAGAATTATTATGGAAATGGGTGAATCTCTTTGGGGAGTGAGATACCTTATGTAGGTAGGTTTCCTTCTGGAAGTGAGGATTTTTCTTTCCCCCTTTAGCATTAGAATATATGTCTTGATATTCATCCCTTAGTAGTGTTGTCTCTCGGTTAGCTACTCTTTCTTCTTCTTGAACACCTTCTTCCCAAATACTGTCAAATTAGAGTTTCTCCTTTCTTGCATAGATGGTTTGGATGAAGGAATACCAAGGTATTTTGAGACCATTATAAGTTTTCATTATGAGTTCATCTTCATTTAGGTTGTCTCCAGTTTCTTCTAGTTGTTGCTTGAATTGAGAAATCCTAGAGAAATAGTCATGAATGGTTTCTCCTTTCTGCATCTTCGTATTCTTGAGTTGGGTTCTCTGATTAATTTTCTGGTTGATATTACTTATTTCATACGTTTTGGTTAGGGAATCAAACATTTATTTTGGATTATTCTTAGAAGAAAATTCATGGATAAAGTTGTCTTTAATAAAGTATGTAATCATTCTTTTGTCCCTAACCATATCCTTCAAGTACTTTTCTTTAGCTGCAACATCTATGGGTTATAATACATTTTCTTTGATGAATATTGCAATTTAATTCTCTTCAAGAGTGAGTTAAATGCTATACTTCCATGCATGTAATTTTTCCACACCTTCTAACTTGTCAACAAGCTTAGTGCTTGCATACATCTTGACCTGGAGCTGGGAGAATGACAAAAAATTGAAATTTATCATAAATTAAATCTAAACTTATGAGGAGGTACGTTGGGGTGGGGTGAGTAGGATGGTGCAATTCGTTTTCAGAAAATTCAAATTTTACCCATTGAAATTGGGCCTGCAAAAATTTGGTCTGGTATTTCTGGGACTAGTTCTAGTTTGCTAGTTTTTTGGTTATCTATTACTAGTGAAAACCATGGTTTCACTTTTCGGAAGCTATGTCCACGAAAAAGGTGCACTCAAGATACCAATGAGTTCACTAGGCTAGGGCGCACTTCCCTAGATAGTTTTTATATTGAAATTCTCTTCCAAAAAAAACCCCAATGTTCTTGTACGACAACAGTGACATTTTTGGTTGCCCAGTGAAAGGTTCTCTATTCATTCAAGCTATGATACCATGTTAATTTTAGAGATTCTATTAAGTTATTTTCAATTTACTAGAAAATAATAACCCAAGAAGGATCACTGGAAGAAACACAATCACAAGGTACACAACATTTATCCTGGGAAGCCCTCATGGGGAAGAAAACCCAACAAAAACTTCCTTAATATAGATTTCCAATGCAATGCCAAGCTAATAAGCCAAACACTAGAATATCCAAGACTGAGCAATGTTCCTCTCTCTCCTTCTTCTGGCAATTGCATCATCCTACAAACTTGTGCACTAGATGAGTGACTTTAGTGAGTGAGCCAGTGAGGCACTAGACTCTCTTATTTATACTAGTTGAGTGCTAGGGTGGTGTCTCTTCATTAGGAAGGGTTGACTTCTCCAACTAGTGGTGAAAACCACTTTAATTAGCCCTGGGGCTCACTTCTCAATTAGCCTCACTTAATTATGGTTTGACCAATCCACAAAAGGGTACTTGGTATTATAAAAATCTCGGCATGATCAATCCATAAAAGGGGATTTATCTATAAGATAATAACTCAATTGTAATTAGAATATACATCGCAGTTGCAATATTTCAATATAAGTATCCCCTAAATATTTCCAACATGGTTGTTTTGGGACTGCTTCACAATGCTTGAGACTAATAATATTCATACATCTAGCCTAAGGATCCATTTTTTCATATTTAACCATCATTAATGCCCCAAGACCTAACTCTGGTGCAGAAAAATGCCTAATGGTTCCCATAACCAATATGGAAACCAAATATCCCTTAACGATGATATATATGGTGTTTTTATGATCTTTAGATGGAACTTTAGCCTTAGAATATTCATTAAGGGCCTAAGGCCCTTGTTTTACTCCCTTGAACATGGTACATGTCCTAAGGTAACCCATTATTATTATGAAAAACCTACTAATGGTCCCCATATTCATAAATTAAGTCCAAGTCCCCTCCACAATTAGTGTGTAGTGGTTTTAGGAATCCTTCATAACAAATCCTTCATAATGCTTAAGCTTGAGAATATTCATATAGGGCCTACGGATTTGTTTTTCCTTCCCTAACCATGGTTATAATTGCAACACCCCATTATGGTGTGTAAAACCTCTTGATGGCACTCATATGCCATCCAAAAACTAAACATTTGATAGAGAGTACCAAAGTGGTAGATTGAGGCTTAGTTCATTGCACTTGAGATCAAGGATCTATATTTATGTTCAAAGGTCATTTCTTTTCTCCCATGAACATGGTATGGGCCACAATAACCATTCTTGTGATGAAAAATATATTGTTAGTTCCAATATTCATAATGGGAGGTCGATTATATCCTACACAAGTCACATGTATTGACTTGAGAACTCCTTTACTATGCTTCATCCTCAGTATATTCATATAGAGCCTAAGGATCATGCTTCCTTATGTAACCATGGTGCAAAACATATCTTGATGGAACCCATATTCCACCCATAATGAAAACATCTCCAGAGAGGATCTATGTAGTTGTTTGAGGTATTGTTCATGGAACTTGAGCCCAATTTTTTTTTTTGGCCTAATACCCTTATTTTCCTTCCTTATCCATAACAAATGCCTTGATACAAATTCCTTTTGTGAACAAACTACTAATGTCGTTTATATTTGTAATGGTACCATGTGTGGTGGTTTTAAGATTCCTTCAAAATGGTTAATATCATGAAGCTTCAATAAGGGCCCAAGAACATCCTGTGGAGAGGGATTGTGTGGTGGTTCAAAGTCTCTTTCATGGCACTTGAGACTTAAAATATTCTTGTAAGACTGAAGGCCATTTTTTTCCTCCCCCGTCCATAGAAAAGGCCTTAAGATCCATTCTTGATATGCAAAAGCTATAGTCATTGTTGATACTCCCAATAAAAGGCCAAAGATCCCTATTTTTATCCCCCAACCATCCTAAAGACCCTAATCCAAATTCCTAGTGTGAAAAACCTGATAATGACACCCATATTTATAATCAAACGTCAAGCATAACTTACAAAGGCTATGTATAGTAATCCTATATAGCTATTACAGATTATGGGTTAAGTCTTATAGGGTTAGAGACTATTTGGGTTAATCCGTTTTAGTATTAAGGTGAACGTATTATAGTCTTAAAGAAATAACCCTTGTAAAAAGACTGGTATTCATTATAGAATGCACACACATTATGGAAAACATATGGTTTCCATAATGCATATGCATTCCCCCTATACAAAAAAAATAAGAAGAACAAATAACAACCTCAATCTCCTAAAAAAAGATTGAGAAACTTTTCACCTAAACTAACATTTGATGGGGAAACTGATATTACAAAAAGATTTTAATATTTCTGTGTGATTTGAAAACTATTTTATACAATTTGTTGTTTCGAATCCTTGTGGAGATGGGGAGCATATGTAATCAATCAAGAAATCCTTTGAGGAGAGTGCAACCTAGTCAAAAATACATTAAAAGAATAGAAAATAGAAGGTTAGGTATGGTGAATTGAAGGTTTTGAATAGAGTCCATTCAAATTTATATATTAATAAATGTTATGATCCTTTCTAATCCATAATGATAGGAAAATAATCTAGGATTTTATTATAGGCCATTCCAACTCCTTGATGAGTAAATGATAATTCTTTTAATTGGATATAATTACAATGATCATGAAATTAGAGAGGGAAATGGTTCACAAAATTTCCAACAGGAGGTTCCTCTTGTTCAATCTCTTCTTGAAAAACTATACATTCCTCAAACAATACAGGAGCATGTCTAGTCTCCTCCCAATTTTGACATGGAAGGGATTGAAGGGATATGAACTAGTGGGGAAATGTCACAACAAAGTGGTGAAAAATTCCATATTATGAGTCCAACACCCTTACATAAACTTGGAAGTGCACCACAACACTCTTAAACACATTCAAGTGCCATGACAAAAATGACCTAGAATTCTTTGAAGGTAGGGTATCTAACCAAACTATTCATTATCAATTATTAAAAATTATTAAACAATATTTTAAATAAAAAGCTAATGCAAGTAAATGTCAATTACTTCTATCTTTGTTAAAATGTAGGATTCTTTTTATAATTAGGAAACTTTTAGTCGTACAAAATATTAAAATTTTAGAAATAAGTAATCATATTGTTAAAATCCTTTCTTTTTACACAATTGGTATGAAAAATCAATGGAAACATTGCGATGAAACCCATCATGTATTGTCATAAATATTTTTTAACAATATCATAAACACATTTCATAACATGATGTGTATTCTGGAAAAAATAACAAGCATGTTGTGAAAAAATTATTTTTCATGTATTGAGGAAAAAATAACAAACATGTGAAAAAAATATTTTTCAATTCGACAAAGATAATAAGGGAAGATTATAAAAGTGAGCATTCATTCTAGTAATAATTATTCTTAAATTCAACAAAGATAAAATGGCAAGCTCAGAAGCCAAATAAAATATACAAAGGGATGTTAGAATATCAATAGGATAGTTTCATAACATACCATCAATGATGAAAACAACCTTATTATCCCAAAGGAAAATACAGACACATCAAGCTCTTATCCAAGAAAATATGCCAATGTTTCTTATGTGCCAATTATGTCATCACATAAATAGTAAGGGATGTGATTGTGAGGTTGATAGATCAAGAATATAATGTATTGGGATTATAAATAAAATCTCTAAAGCTTTTTGGGTTTGCCTATTATTTTTTTTTTGTTTGTTAATTTGTGCGGAACCTGTTGGGTACGCGATTAACCTGTGGCTTGAGAAACCACGACTCAGGGGCATCTAAGCCATCAAAATCACCCGAGG
>JZKD02S1727395.1:219493-236902 GCA_000966675.3 Picea glauca
ACATGGGGGTGGGATTTGATCCACTTATGTGTGCACGAGTCACGATACCATTTATTATAGTATCTTTGGGTGCAACCACACGTTCGACCACTACCTCAAGGTGTCCCCATGGCTCTAGGTAAAGCCCTCATGAGAATTGAACCTTGCCCAACCATGAAAAACTCCTCGCTTTCCACCATTGGATCCAACCCCTTTGGGCGGGTTTGCCTAATATTACCATTTATAGTTTAATGAATATTTTGTATTGTTCCAACATAATCTAACTTTCATTGAGAATGTGAGATACCATACTCTTTCCCAGAAACATTTTGTTACGTGTACAATTTCTATAGACTCTCCATGTGGGTGTGGGAATAAACACCCTCCTAAAAGGCCAATGGCATATGGTTACAAATACCAATATTTTCTTCATCTCTTGTGTTCATCACAATAAATCTAACATATTTTAAAATGAGTGAATAGTGGTGATTGGTTGCAAATAATTAGTTGATATATATGAATATTATATGTTACACAAGTTTAATTGAATGAGATACTACACTATGCATTCTATCAAGGTGCCTTTGCACCACTATGGAAAATTTATAGTTTTTATATACACATAAGAGTTATAGACATTCTTAAGTTTAAATTTGAATTATTTGCATAATGACACTTCATTCCACTAGTATCATTTTAAAAATTGCATCATTGTGAAAATTACATTAGAGATTTTTTGGAGCAACTCTAACCTCATCATATTTCTTAAACACCATCACATTTCAAATTAGAATCCCTTGCACTTAAACTAGAAGTAAAGCTTGCAGCTAAAAAAAAATCAACATAACCTTTAAATTGATATTCCTTTCACAGACCATAACATTTGAATCTATTTGAAGGTTTCCAAAAACATCAAATCATGAAAATGAACCATCAATATCTCATTAAAATACATGATGGAAGTATGTATGTATTCCATACAGCCTGAGTGGGCATAATGGTTAAGAACATGTGTTTTCTCTTAAGAGGTCACAGGTTCAAATCCATAAGGGGGTAGGGTATGCATACCTTCATAGAATTTACCAGTCAAATCATTGGGTGGAGGGGGGTCCCTTGTCCCACAAACAAGGGGGTCTCATACACCAATTTGGTGTGTTGGCTTGGCTGTGACCTTAAAAATAGATTATTATTATTATTATTATTATATTCATTGAAAAATTTCACATCATGTCCTAGTACATAATGACAATTTGTGCCCAAAGTACAAAGTGGAAAACTCATGTCCAAAGTACAAAATGGAAACTTGTGCCTAAAGTACAATATCTACATGTTGAAAAATAAAAACAAATACACCCATTGACCCCCACCAATATCCAAATGTGATGTCTTTTTTCTTTCTTCTCAAGGAAGCTTAAGGTTGCATGCATCAAGGATTGTTATGCATTTACAAAGACTGGAAATGAAAAAACATTTATATGTTATTTTCCATGATTTTAATTATTAGAAAACTTAAAAAAAAAAAAATGCATTATAACAAAACTTCATTGTAGATGAGGTAGAGAAACTTGTGAATGGTGTCCTGACCCAAGCCTCTCTACAATACCATATTACAAAATTTATAATCAATAAATTAATGAAAAACTCTAAAACCTACAATGAAACCGACATCTAATCAAAAAAAAATAAAAAATCAACTATTTATTGATCTAATTGAGAAAATATAGGACAACATTGGATATTGTATTTCTTGGCTAGGAGGTGGAGCCTTCAATTGAACCTCTACTCCAAGGAAAAATTGGTAGATGTTGTACTAATAGAATCCATAAAAGTAGACACAACAGTAATAGATGCAACAATGGAAGACACAATGGTATTAGATATACCAATAATAGAAGCCACAACAATAGAGGAAATAGTGGTCTCTATACCATCGATTGAACAATAACAAGAAGACCATGAAAATTAGCAATGGGTGTAATCATACCAGATGAAAAAATAACCTACCAAGTGCAGTGGCACCAGAATGGCCAACTAATGGAAATTCTTGTAGGAGAAAGAAAAGGTAAAATGACATTAACGGCTACAAACAACAAGCATTCAACCAATTACATACATAAATGAACAATCATCAGAAGAAAAAGCATGTATATAGATAAATTTAACCTACTCAATACTTGTGTGAAAGGCACATCAATATAAAATTTGACAATCATGTCTATAATGGCAATAGATTCAGTATCAAAAGGTACCTAAATTCATTCATGAGGTAGAAAAGTAAGAAGTTCCATTGAAGATTGAAAACACAAGGTGTGAAAATAGTAGGGAATTTGTAAATAATAATAAACATAACCATGTCACTTATTTTTTATATTATGATTAAAAGAATTTAACTTATTGTGCAATATCCAAATATAGGCCATTTTGACAAACACCGCATTGACAAAAGCTTGAGTGATTAGTGGTATCTGAATCAATAGTGCAAGATAGCTACAAATAATAGTTTGCATGTATTGAAAATAACATGTTCCAACCCAATTAGTGTGATACAACAAAACAAAATTACTTCCTAAACTTAGACAAAAAATAATTTATTTTACTATGGCCATGATAGGAGAATATGTAAACCTAAAGGGGCTAGGTATAGGTATGAATGTTTCCATGCATTGAAAAACTGCAAACTAAAAGTAAAAGAACTAGAACTAGACAAGTACAATGAAAAATGTGGTATATAAAAGATAATTTATTTTTGTACTTGATAGCAATGCATCATGCTCATAGGAACTCCAATTATTGTCAAAATAGTTGACATAGAGACCTAAATGCAATTTAACCCATATGTTTTATAGAAAATGTTGTGGAACCTCCCTTTTATTGCAAGAAGGTTTATTAAAAATTATAACTATTGATCCATCTAGATGTCTATAAATGGATAATATGTGCACTAGTACATGAAAATATGCATTTCAATATCAAGAGGGTGTTGGCAAGTTCTAGGGGAAAAAACAAAGTCGTGATACCAGATTTCAAAAGTTGTAAATATTTCCCCCCATAATTATATAAATCGATTTTATAGCATTCATATTTCTTGGATCTCTATTTGGAAATATCAAATGTTTTCCCTTGGTCATGGGAAATGGAAGAAACAATTGTTTCAAGGGATGTAGCAAGAGAAAGGTGTGTTGGATCTTTAATAATTATAAAAGAGCCAATTAGGTTTCTAACTGTTTCAGTAACATTGTCAGTGTTCGTGTTTGCATCTCCAATTGGTGGTTGGGGGTTATGGTTGGGAATTTCTATAGTTGGTGTCAGTGGGTTTGGGTTATAATCATGGGTATTGTACATCCATAAAATTTAAAGGATACTTTTCAAAAATAATAAAACAATTTTATTTTATTTTTAAATTTGTAAAATTTAACAAGTATAAGCATACTAGTTGGAACAAAGACCTACCTTGAATTCAAAGGAATGAAAGAGAAAATGTTGATACAACCGCTGGAAAATTTGACTAGAAATAATCCCAGCCTCCCTCATCCTCATCATACTAAGATCCAAGGTCTCCTTTACTCCTAAATACACTTCCTTCTACTCCATAATGCATATTGTAGTTGGAAATAAATAAGTTAAAAATGACAACCCTCATCGTCTTTTTTTTTTATCCATGCGCAAAATAACATATGTGCACTTAAGAAGCATAAATATTTGTATAATTTCCTAGTTAATTGATTCACGGTGGTGACCTTTTTTACCATCAAATTCATGCAAGGGTCCTAAATTTAAAACATATTTATATGACTCAAAATTGAAATGGTATTTCTTACATGATGACTTACCGTCCCAATAATTAAGTCATAATTATGTTAATTTCAAATGCACATATTAGTTATGTAAAAATTTAAAATCAAATTGTTTGTATACTAATATTTCATCTCAACCATTACATCACAACTATATTAATAACCTACATATTAACTATTTATTTTATATGAACTATGTTCTACATGTATACATTATATCTCTTTATTATCCCTATGTATAATTGGACTATGGAATCATTTATTACATTGATAAGGCACTAAGACACAAGTTATAATAATCTAATCCAAGAAGATTTATTATGCTATTTTCTTTTCTTTTATGGAAATAATAACTCTCAAAAACTTTCTTTGTATAAGTGTTTTGGAGTTGATCTTCATAACAAGATTAATTTGAACAATAACAATGATAAAAGGATTAATGGAGGTTGGAAATCTTATTTTAATATTGAAGACAACTAGAATAAACATGTTTTTTGTTACGGGAAAAAATAAATTCCTCCTTGGGAAACTTGCTACTCCAGTTATCTTATATAAATGTGAAGTTTGGGGCTATAATATATGTTTAGAATTTTGGAAGAAAAAGGAGAAAATCCGGAAGCTTTTTATAATTTATAATATTAACATTAAAAGAAATAAAACACCCTATATAATCCTTATCTTAGAAGGTGGTCTTCCACCCTTTGAAAGTATTTCTTTAATTCGGTACCTCAAGTGAAATCACATCATAACTAACATGAAATATGAGGTTTCCTAGTGTCACTTAAAATTATAGTCAAAGTTATTTGGATCTTAATATAAGTTGGCATAAAGATGTTAATTCTTGGATAAAACATTGGGGAATATGAGAGGAGGATACTCTATTGTCTTTTTAGCTCGGGAGGTACTCTGCATGTGTGTCTTGTATGCAAAAGTAACCTTGTACCTACACTACTAGACTCTTGAATTTGTAATGGGTTTTTATAAAGTTGTGATAAAGTGGTTCTTATATGTAAGTGACTTTTTAATAAAGTGTACCTTCCAATATTAACGTGACTTTATCTCATAAAGTGCACTTATGTTATAAAGTGAAAATGTACTTTAATATTTTAAAGTGATTTATTTATGAGGGAATGAATCAGGACCCTTGATCTTGTGAAGGCAAGATTAGATCTTGACCATTAGATATAGGGTTGGAGAAGTTGAAGGGTCACTTTTAGATTATAAGAGAATGCATTGGGTAGTGTGCGAGACAATGAGAAGGAGATTGAGAGAGATTTTTGAGATAGCTTGAGAGAGGAAAGTTAGGGAATCAAGGAGGGAACATTTCCCAATAGAGATTGGGCATAAATCCAAAGGGAATACTTTTATGTGAGTGCTAATAGTTATTGTTGTTGTTGGAGGTCGTATTGTACGGATCCGTACAATCTATACAACAAGGGAAAGAGGGCATATAAATCGAGGCAATTTTTTGGAACAGTTTTTGAGGATGTTTTGGAGGCTTTTTCTTGCTACAGCAAGGTCATACAATAGATTGTGGGGACATTTTCCAAGGTGTTGATTTCTAGGAAGATCGTACAACAATACAAATTTGACATGTTTTCCAAGGCAGAATATTGTGGGGGCAGTTTATGTGTGTTGTAAGTGGATTTCTCTTTCTGGAATTTGTATTGTTGCTACTGATATGTACTTTCCTAAAGCTATATAAATCTCTCTGTCTCTCATTGGGCTTCCCCACATTGGGGATTTCCCTAGCATTGCCTAAATTTTTGAGTATTTATGAGTTGAATGATTGTTGTTCATTATCTGTATTCCGCTGCAAAATTGCTTAGCAATGTGTATTTTTTCTTATGGTAATTTATGAAATGTGGGTTTAGACATTTTAGAGTTCATAGAAGACAATTATCTCTAGGTTGCTAAGTGTATGAAAGAACTTTTTGTAAATTGATTTTGTTATTTAATTTCTACATTGTATCAAAGCTTGGGCTCTAAGTGACAATGAGCAGTGAGATATTTGGGCAAGTTTGAAGGGGGAAATATGTTGTTTTTTCCCCTTTGAATAGTGACAGGGAATATGGTTGCATGTATTATATTTGAGGATCAACTGGATAGAATTTCCAACTATTTGTAGTGGAAGGTTCGGATGTCATATGTTCTCAAGGAGAGCAAGATTTGGAACTATGTCAGTTCTGTTATTGTGGCTCCCACAACATATCTTATTTATTTGTATTTGCTTGAGGTAAAGGAGGCCAAATTTGAGAGGATTATTCTTGATGGGGTGAAGGACCACCTTATCCCACACTTGTATAAGAAGAAGACATCCAAGGAGATGTGATATGCACTTAATGTTGAAAAGTAAATAAGAAACATGTGTCTAATTTACTTTTCCCTTAAATAAATTGGACAATAAATATTAATCTATTATCTCATTTATAACTGAGTGAGTTGGAATTGTAACATAATTATAAGTGTAGTTATGAGAGTTTTGAAGTAGTTTAACTCAGTTAAGTGACTTAAGCTCAGTTTTACTAGTTGTTACTAAACTTCCACTAGTGAGAGTTCAATGAATTAATTATTAATTAATTCAAATCAGTGAACTCTCATGCAACTAAAAATTCACCATGGTTAACTACATGCATGTCAAATCCACTGGAGACCTAGTTGAGATAACAGGTGAAAGGGATAGTTTGGCTATCAGTTGTGATTTGAGTGAAGTGCACTCATGAAATAACACATGCAATGGATATGCTTATGAGCATGTGAAAACTAGGCAATTCAAATTCATTGTGAGAATTCCAATTGTAGGGATTTTGCAGATGAGGAAGGTTGTCTGGACACAGAGAATTGGCACATGTATTTGTTGATTTGTGTATGACAGTGTGAGATGATTGTGTTGCACTGAGAGATCTTGGATTAGATTTTTGTATGAGATTGTTTCATGATACATGATATACATAATATATGATAGTGGGGTTTTTATCTTTACGCTTTCTCGGTAAAACTTTTTTGTTATGTGTTCTTGATATTTCACTTTGTGATCATGGTTTAATTTTCCACAAGAATAATAGTAGAAGTGATTATGTATTTAACAGTGGCATATAATTTTTAGATCAGGAGAATCGTAGGAAATACTTAATTTGTATTCAAATTTCTACATGGTATCAGAGACACGGAGCCACAGAAGTGAGGTGTGAAAATAATAGTATTTTCGTAGATACTGTCTCTGGCAGGGTGCGAACTTTAGTACTAAAAACTACACACATTTCTTGGAGAAGAAATTCTCACACCCTACTCAAAGGAGAGGTACGAAATTCATCAAGATTCTTGGAGGTTTCTTAAAGGAGAGGTGTGAACTTCCCTCACCCCATAGTGCATTACAATGTGAAATTCCTTGTGATTCTCGGAGGTTGTGCACTAGTAGGGTGCGAACTTTCTCAACAAGTTCACAGGCTAGACACTAGTAGGGTGAAAACTTCCCTCAGGCTACTCTTAGGTGGGGTGCAAACCTCCCAGGGCAAGAGGAATTGCAGCAGTTGAGTTTTTTGGTTGGATAACATTCGAATTTGCAGGATTTACTTGGTGCGACAGTTGATTCAAGATCAAAATGTCTTTCAATGGCTTGAGGTTGGAGTATGCACTTGAGGGTAGCTCTAACTACATTTCTTGGAAGGACAGGATGTAAGCAGTACTTGAAGACAATGGCTTGAAGGATTACATTGGCAAAGATGTTCCTAAGATGGATGCGAAAGACACTGGAAATCTTGATACATGGCAAAAGAAAGTGGCAAAGTCAAGGAGGATTCTATTGGAGGGAGTACAAGACCACATTGTCTCAAGTCTCCATGGGAAAACCACACCACATGAAATGTGGAAGGTTTTGATGAAATTGTTACAAAACAGAAGTGACCATAGGAAATTGGCGCTCAAAGATAAACTCAGGAAGATCAAGATGGAGAAGGGCGACACCATTCCAAAATACCTCACGAAGTTTGTCCAATGTCGGGATGAGCTTGGAGGTGTGGGAATAATAGTCATTGTTGATGATTTGGTGAGGTAGGCACTCCTAGGACTTCCCAAGAGTTGGCACAGTTATCAAGACTCTGTCGATGGAAGGGAAAAATTGCCATATTCAAAACGCTTATGGTTGGATCTAGTGAAAGAGGAGTTTAGGCGGAACACCAGAGATGGATCTTCATCAAAGCGTGATGATGAAGAGGATTGTGCTTTGACTACCAAGGAAAGGAAAGGGAAAGGGAAGAAGTTCCATTCAAAATCTGATTCGAAAGTCAAGAAGCTAGATTTTTCCAAAGTGAAGTGTTTTCACTGTCACGAACATGGACATCTCACTACTAACTATCCACAGAAGAGGAAGAACAAGAAGGTTGTTGGAGTTGTAACTGGTGAGGATCTTGTCTCACAATTTGAAATTGACTTCGATTTGATCTCATGCATGGAATCAAGTGCATCGGGATCAGTGTGGTATTTGGATAGTGGCGCTTCCTTCCACATAACGGGAGATAAAGAGTCTTTCATTGACTTAGAGGAGAAAGATCTCAGAATGCATATAGATATGGGTGTCGATGGACAATACAGTGTGAATGGTATTGGTACCATTACCTTTCAGAGGGAGTCAGGTAAACCATTTCAATTGAAAAATGTTATGCATGTTCCAGGTCTAAAGAAAATCTTGGTCTCAGTCGCAATGTTGGATGACAGAGGCTATGATGTTGTTTTTAGCAGTGGAAAAGCCTACATGTGACATAAAGCAATGGGTCAAGTCAAGAAGATAGGGATTCGAGTTAAGAATCTCTACATGTTGAAGGTAGATGGTTGTGGTGCCATGATGGACAAGGCAGAAAAAGTGGTGAGTCGGGATAAGGGTGAATTATGGCATAGGATATTGGGCCATCTTCATCATGGAGACTTGAAGATCATGCAACAAATATCTACTGGACTTCCAATGGGAACACTTTATTAGTTAGATCAGTGCAAGGGGTGCACCCTGGGGAAGTATGTAGAGTCCACCTTTCATGAAAAGGAGAACCTTGATTCGGTGATCATAGAGAGAATTCACACAAACGTGTGTGGACCATTCTCGGTTACTTCAACAATAAAACATAGGTATTATGTTATTTTTGTTGATGACTTTTCTCATAAATGTTGGATATTCTTCATGTAGAAGAAGGATCAAACATCCTCAAAGTTCTGTGAGTTTAAATCATTGGTGGAGAAAGAGTCGGGGAAGTGAAGGCTCTAAGGAGTGATAACAGTGGATAATACATCTCTAATGAATTCAAATATTTCTACAACATAGAAGGAATTCGAAGAGAACTCATAGCGCCTCATAACCCACAACAAAATGGGGTTGCGGAGAGAAAGAACATAATGATCGTGGGTGCAGCATGAGCGATGTTGCATGATCAGGGCCATCCAATTCATTTGTGGGAAGAAGCATGCAATACTACAGTTTATGCGCAGAATCGTTGTCCTCATAGAATACTTGGCATGAGTACGCCTGAAGAAGCTTTCACTGGTAAGAAACCTGGTGTTTCTCATTTTAAAATTTTTGGCTCATCTGTTTATGTGCATGTGACCAAGGATTCCAGGAAGAAGCTGGAACCGACTGCTAAAGTTGGGATATTTTTGGGGTTCACAGAAACACCCCATAATTATCGTGTGTATTTTTTGAATAGTAAGATGATTGTTATGCGACGAAATATAAAATTCGATGAGGGGAAAGCAGTTGTTGCTTGTGAGGGAGCTAAACTTGCATGTAGTAGAGGAATTGTTGGTTCCCAAAGATGAGTCTTAAGATGTGGATCAGCCACATGAGATGGTTCATGGAGTGGAGGAAACCACTCATGCAGAGATATCCATCAAAAATGGAAGAAAGTGCACCATGAAAGTTGACAGTTTGAGACTAGATGTTGCACAGAATGTAGGAGCCCCTACTTCATAGCGCAGACAGAGACAGTCTCCTGATAGATTTGTTGGATACATGGATTTCATGAGAAAATGTATTGTGAGTGAACCATACTCCTTTCAGGAAGTAGTGCAGGACCTCACTTGGTTTGATGCCATGGTAGAGGAGTATGACTCCATTGTCAAAAATAGTGCATGGGAAATTGTCCCAAGATCGGTCGACAAATCAGTGGTAGGTTTGAGATGGATCTATAAGGTAAAGCAAGTTGTTGATGGGAGTGTGGAGAAATACAAGGCCAGGTTTGTGGCTCGAGGCTTCTCACAGATCAAGGGGATAGATTATGATGAGACCTTTGCACCTATCGCAAGGTACTCTTCCATAAGATTCATCCTTGCACTCTCAGTGCAAATGGGCTGGTGCATTCATCAGATGGATTTAAAAACTGTGTTTCTCAATGGGATCACTGAGGAAGAAGTGTACATTGAACAACCAGAAGGTTTTGAGACAGGGAGTCTCATGTGTGGAGACTCAAGAGAGCACTGTATGGGCTAATAAAAGCACCCTATGTTGGGTACACTCGGATGGACAATTATTTCTTCGGATTGGGCTTCAACAAAAGTGAAGTGGATGCAAACCTATACCAAATTTTGGTGGAGGGTAAGCTCTTAATCATTGTTATTTATGTTGATGATTTAATACTAATTGGTGATGAGCAGTTGATACACTCATCCAAGGATGACCTTGAAAAGAAGTTCGAGATGAAGGATTTGGGCCTTCTTCATTATTTCCTTGGATTGGAAATATGGCAGTGAGATGGTGAAATTTTTGTGTCTCAAGGCAAGTATGCAAGGGAGATACTGGGTAAGTTTCACATGGAGGGTTGCAAACCCATGGATACTTCTCTTCCAGGAAACTGGAGGAAAGAGGATGCTACTTCTAGAGAGGTAGTGGATGTCACTGTCTATCGACAGTTAGTCAGTTCGCTAATGTATTTAGTGAACAAGAGACCAGACATTTGCTATGTGGTTAACCAACTAAGTCAAGTGATGGTTAAGCCTACCAAACTCTTTTGGAAGGCAGGTAAGCATGTCCTGAGATATATGAAGGGAACATCTGAGTATGGATTATGGTACAGACAGATGCATGAGGTGAAGTTGCATGGCTTCACGGATGCAGATTGGATGGGCAACCCAATGGATAGAAAGAGCACATCAGGGGGGATATTTAGTATCAGATCTACAATTGTTTCTTGGTACAGTAGGAAACAAATATCTGTGGCACTCAGTTCAGTGGAAGCGGAATACATGGCAGCGAGTCAAGCTACATGTGAGGCTATCTATATGACAAATATCTTGGTTGGTTTGTTTGGTTCTCATTTAGAACCGATAGTGATTTATTGTGATAATCAGAGTTGCATTAAACTCTTGATTAATCCCGTGTTTCATGACAGATATAAGCATATAGATATTCGATATCATCATCTCAGAGATTGTGTGCAGCGGAAGATCAGGATGTAGACATTCTGACGAAGGCGCTCACCAGGAGAAAATTTGAATATCATAGAGACAGGATTGGGGTGAAGGATAATCCTTTTCTTCTTGAGAGGGAGTTTTGAAATGTCAACAAGAAACATGTGCCTAATTTACTTTTCCCTTAAATAAATTGGACAATAAATATTAATCTATTATCTCATTTATAATTGAGTGAGTTGGAATTGTAAAAAAATTATAAGTGTAGTTATGAGAGTTGTGAAGTAGTTTAACTAAGTTAAGTGAGTTAAGCCCAATTGTACTAGTTGTAACTAAACTTGCACTAGTGAGAGTTCAGTCAATTAATTATTAATTAATTCAAATCAATGAACTCAAATGCAACTGAAGATTCACCACGGTTAACTACATGCATGTCAGATCTAGTGGAGACCCAGTTGGGATAACAGGTGAAAGGGACAGTTTGGCTATCATTTGTGATTTGAGTGAAGTGCATTCATGCACTCACACATGTAGTGGATATGCTTATGAGCATGTACAAACTAGGCAATTCGAATTCATTGTGAGAATTCCAATTGCAGGGATTGTGCAGAGGAGGCAAGTTGTTTGGACACAGAGAATTGGCACATGTATTTGTTGATTTGTGTATGATAGTGTGAGACGATTGTATTGTACTGAGAGCTCTTGGATTAGAGTTTTGTATGAGATTGTTTCATGATCCATGATATACATAATATATGATAGTGGGGTTTTTATCTTTACGCTTTCCCAGTAAAACTTATGTGTTATGTGTTCTTGATATCTCACTTTGTGATCATGGTTTAATTTTCTACAAGAATAATAGTAGAAGCGATTCAGTATTTAACAGTGGCATATAATTTTTAGATCAGGAGAATCGCAGGAAATACTTAATTTGTATTGAAATTTCTACACTTAATAATTTATTGGAGGTGAAGAATGAAAAATGGAAGATAGCCTTGAAGGATAAGTTGCATGATACCAAGATTGGTAAGAGGGAGAGTGTGTCTTCTTATCTTACCTGGGTATCTCAAGTGAAAGATGAGATGGATGTAGTTGGGGGCCTCATATCGGATTAGGAGTTGGTGAGGATATCCTTGTGAAAAGATTCAACAAGGAATGTGAAGTCTTTGTGAAGTGTGTGGTGGGTTGTGAAAATATTCTAGATTGGAACAGACTATGGAACGATTTCACTCAAGAGGATATCCAGGAGGGATCTCATAGAAGTGGACAGAAGGAAGACATAGTTGAGGAGAATGTTGATCTTGTTGAAAAGAACAAGAAGAAAGGATATTTTGGGAGGGACTTGAGTAAAGTCAGATGTTACTATTGTAACTAGTTGAGGCATCTTGCTTCTCAGTGTCCTAAGAAGAAGAAGAAGAAGAGGTAGTAATAGGAGGGGCCTGAGATAGTTGCTACAACAACCATGGGGGAATTTTCTTCCAAGTTTGATAAAGAATTTTCTTTGTTTACTCTAGTATCCATTGTTGGTAGTGGAGGATTTGGGGGTGATTTTAGATGGATTTTTTGAAATGGAGCCTCTTTTCATATGATGAGAATATGGCGAGTATTCCTTATTATCACATGGGACGGTCCTGAACATCTAGTGGAGAGTGAGGTAGGTATGAAAAAAAAATTATGTGGAGTTGGAAGGGTTATATTCTAACTCGACTATGGGGGAATCTTGGAGGTTGATGGTGTTTTCTTTGTTCCATGGTTGAGGGTTAAATTTCTCTCAGTATCATCCTTGGAGAATGATGGATATTGTAAATTGTTCAAGAGAGTACATGTATTTATCTAGAGGGAGGGAGAAGACCCGGTTTAACCACAGCTGATTGGTGATCAGGTGGATAGGTTGTACATGTTATGAGGAAAACCTTCAAGATATGATTCAACATTGTATGAGGAGAAAGAGGCTCTTGAGACTTCGGTGGGCCCAAGGTTTTAGTATTTCATTCCGAGAGAAGAGAGGGAGTATCTTCTGAGCATTGGCAGGAGGCTCAGCTGGTGTGATAGAACCGATGCTCAAGGTGTAGTGGATTCTCCTATGAGCTAAGGGTTCAGAGTAGCTATCATGAGGATGTCTTCTGGTTCGAGTTATGTTCAGGTGTTGAGGATGGCTCCAGGTTCATAGGGACCTCCTGCTGAGAATAGTGTGATGGTACTGGATGATGGTGATGGCAGCGAGTAAATCCCTCACTAAGAGGGAGTGTTATGTTTTTAGCTCAGGAGGTACTCTACATGTGTGTCTTGTATGAAAAAGTAACCTAGTATCTACACTACTAGACACTTGAATTTGTAATGGGTTTTGATAAAGTTTTGATAAAGTGGTTCTTTTATCTAAGTGAATTTTTAATAAAGTGCACCTTATAATATTAAAGTGACTTTATCTCATAGAGTGCACTTATGTTATAAAATGAAAATGTACTTTAATATTTTAAAGTGATTTATTTTGGAGGGAATGAATCATGACCCTTGATCTTGTAAAGGAAAGATTAGATCTTGATCGTTAGATATAGGGTTGGAGAAGGTGAAGGGTCACTTTCATATTATAAGAGAATGCATTGGATAGTGTGCAAGACAATGAGAAGGAGATTGAGAGAGATTTATGAGATAAATTGAGAGAGGAAAGTTAGGGTAGCAAGGAGGGTGCATTTCTCAAGAGAGATTGAGCACAAATACCAAGGGAATATTTCTGTGTGAGTGATGATAGTCATTGTTTCTAATGGAGTTTTTATTGTACAGATCTATATAGTCTATACAGTAAATACAACAAGGGAAAGAGGGAAAAAAAATTGAGGCAAGTTTGGAATAGTTTTTGAGGTTATTTTGGAGAATTTTTCTTGCTGCAATAGGGTTTTACATATCTGGATGTACAACATATTATTGGTGCATTTTCCAAGGTGTTGATTTCTGGGCATGTCGTACAACAGTATAGATTTGGCATGTTTTCCAAGGTAGAATATTGTGGGAGCATTTTCTGTGTAATGTAAGTGGATTTCTCTTGCTGGAAATTGTATTATTGTTATTGATATGTACTTTCCTGAAGTTATATAAAACTCTCTCTCTCCCTCTCTCTCTCTCTCTCATTGGGTTTCCCCACATTGGGTTTTTCCCTGGCATTGCCTAAATTTCTACGTATTTCTTATTCGAATGATTGTTGTTCATTGTGTTTATTCCGCTGCAAAATTGCTTAGCAATGTGTATTTCTACTTATTGTAATTTATGAAATGTGGGTTTAGACATTTTAGAGTTCATAGAAGACAATTATCTCTAGGTTGCTAAGTATATGAAAACACTTTTTATAAGTTGATTTTGTCATTTAATTTCTACATACTTTGCATAATATTGATACACTTAAACATACTATAACATCTAAATTTAAAGATCAGAGATTGAGGTTAATTTAAGGAATATATAAGAAGAGAAAATTAATTTATTATAAAGAGACCGTATCCCCAATCTAGAATATTAAGAATATCATTTTGTTATAATTATATTAAAGAATTAAAAAAAATATTTCTAAAATAAGAAGGAACTCTCAGTAGCATCATAGCAGAATTGGGAATTGGAAAAATCTTAAAATGCCCTAAAATAAAATAATGTGTCATCTTTGCCATATTAAGGGAGAAAATGATGGAACACATTTTCTATTAGAATTTATTGCATATGCCCATATTAGATTTTAGTTTCCAAATATTTGTTGTAGCCTTGATTTTCATAACTTGTTAACTCATCACAACCAAATAGATGTGATAAAACTATAAATTAGAATTTTGATAACTATAAATTAGAATTTTGATTTCCAGGATTCAAATGGAATGATAACTTCTTATTAGAATTGTATTAGTCATATTCATGAATTCTCTTCATTCCCCTAGATGGTTATTCATTTGAAACTACCATCCTTGGTAGGATATCATTGTAGTCTTGTCTTCTTCTCTATCCTTCAACATAATCTTTGATTCCTCAATCTGCACATACAGAAAAAAATTGGTGTCCTTCTTTATTTTTGTGATTTTATACATTATGATCATGATCCATATTGGATCATTATATTATTTTTCATTTATTTCATAACTTTATGGGTGGAGAAAATAGAGAAATTAGCTTGTAGGGCCATTTTGGCGACTGGTTCAAATTTGGAAAATTGGGTCCGAAAAACCATCAAAAATATTTTTGATCCATTTTAAGGCATCAAATCACACGTTTTTATGGTAAAAATGTTACTATGGAGAAATATTATGTATTTTACATGCTCATACCTTTACAGTGATGCAAGAATTCCCTCAATCAGAGTTCATGTGAAAAATTTATGTCTCATGCAAGTTGACCTACCATATTGATCACCATGGTGTGAGTGGATGCCATGTCAGAACCCATTACTTAAACGTGTGGGGATAGCCATGCAGTGGAGTTTATAGAACACCATAGAAGGTTCAAAACCAATCACTAATTCAAGGTTGAGGAAGTCAATACACTAACCCTAGATGGGCATCGAGCTATGTTAAATATTGGGCTGCTAAGAGGAGAAGGGATGATCATCCATTTTTCTGTGGGATATGGATGTTGTTATTTGTCTAGAACTAGTTTCTTTCTTCATTCGAGAGTCTTTTTGGTCTTTCCTTTGCAACATGTTTCAGCTTTGTAGTATGTCTTCTTGAGATTTCATAATATTTTCATTAACAACCCTATAGTTCTACACTTTTATTTACAAGCTTCTCATAGTCACACGCTCCTTCCTACCTCTTCTTCCATTAGACTTTGTCTTATAATTTCCCATGTTGACATGTATCCCTATTAGTTCCTCTTCATGAATGTAGGACCCCTATGAATCTTCCAAGGATGTGGTTCTCATACGTAAAAAAACATTTCCTTCATGTATCTCTAAATTCTACAAGAAAATGTGCATCCAAACAAATTTCTATCAGAACAAATATATACAAAGAATTTTGGAAAAGAGTGTAGGGTGAGTGCAAGCTAATGAGGATCTCTCATGATGCGTCAGTAGCAATGCAAACCTAGGAAAACAACAAAATGTTATCTTGGAGGGATTCTTCAAGGTAATTTTACAATGAATTTGAATATGGTGTAAGAAGATGAAACATAGAAAATTGAAATAGATTTCCATATATACAACTTTTGTTCATAGAAATTGTCAATAACTATGTCAAATTTGTTTTTTTTTATAAAAATGGTATCTTATTTTTCCAACAAAATATGAGGTATATGTTTTTGTTCGTGCAAGTGTTGAGTACCTTAACAATGGAATCTCATTCCAAAAACTTGTATACTTGTAGAGAATACTTTTTTCTTGTGCGGTGTATTTTTTTGGAAATTTATATTATTAATTTTATATTTTAAAAAAATTATTAAAGTCAATGTATCCCTAAAATTGCGTCTTTTGTTCATGTAGGCTAAGAGGGTCTTAACGTGATCAATACACGTTTTTTTTTTGTAGATATCGGTCTCCTCTAGTGTTGAATAAAACTCATTCGAGAAATGGTTAAGACAATAAAAATTTATATCAGAAATAAGAGAGGTATGTATTCTAGGATTGTGATATATGTCAAGACAAAAATAGATTAAAAATAGTAAACATTATTAATTTAAAAAAAAAAAAATGTACATTTGGAATCCACACATCCAACTCTATCTGTGTCTGTATTTTTGTCAATAATCGAATTGTGTATAGTATAGAAAAATAATGTCAAAAACAAATATATGGAGAGGAATTCATAAAAATGGATGCTTTAATGTATTTGTAGACTGAATCACTAGGTTTGTCATCCCTAACCTAAATATGAGGCAACCAACTTAGAAAAAATGTATCATAGATTTGTCACTCCCTCCCGAAAAAAATTGAAATTCAAATAACATGCACGTTATTTACGAATGCACACTCATTCCTAAAGTGTGCACACATTCTTAAAATGTGTGTGCATTATTAAAAATAGAAACATGCATGTGTTCCTATTAACAAAAATCAATTATCCCTCTCTCTCTCTCCCTCGCCCCTCCTCTCCCTTCTCCCTCCCTCCCTCTATCTTCCTCTCTTTCTCTCCAACATCAATCTATGTATCCCTCGCTCACTCTCTCTATATTCCTCTCTCTTCCCCCTCTTCCCCTCTCTCCTTGTGTACCTTTTCTCCCCCATTGTTCCCTCAGTGATCTCTCTCTACCCAACTCACTCTCTTCATACCCTCTCCAC
>JZKD02S1727395.1:259459-274323 GCA_000966675.3 Picea glauca
AGAGAGAGGGTAATAAGGATAAAATAAGAGAGGGAAATAGGGGGAAAAGAGAAAGGAAAGGGAGAGAAGGGGGGAGAGAATTAGTGAGAGAGAGCGAGGGAGAGGTTGGAGAGAGAGGAATATATATGGAGGTATGGATAGGGGGACAAAGGGAGAGAGAGAGACAGAGAGACATAGAGCAAGATATAGAGACAGAGTGGGTGGAAGAGGGAGGACAGAGAGAGTTGGGGATAGAGATATATTTCACGTGAATAGGAATGTGTGTGTGTTCCTATTACTAATAACATGCACACATTAGGAATGCACACATGTTCCTAAAGTACGTGCATGTTATTTTTATTTCATTTTTTTTTAAAGAACACATACACGTTCTTGTGCATGTGTTTCTTAGGAATGCACACATGTTCTTGAGAACGTGTCCATATTTTTGAGAAATCGCATGTGTTCTTGGGAATGCACATGTGTTCTTGGGAACATGCATACGTTGCTTGCTCAGTGGAGGTTCAGGGTGTTCTGAACCTATCACATCAGGAACGCAAGCATGTTCCTAGAAATGTGCATGTGTTAGCTCGAGTGCATGCTCTTTCCCACCTTGTAACCACTTTATTGTCCACCAAATTTGTGCACTCACCCTGCATAATTATTTCTATTTTCTAATGCCACTAGTGATATTCTTTTGTGTTGGATGTATCTTAAATTTCCCAAATCAATTTTTGGGGTTGATATATGCATCCTCCTCTCCAATATATTTCCAATGACTACTTTATTTCTCAAATATGAGATATGAGCACAAATTTATAGTCATATGAATATTTCTAATTTACCCCTTTTGTACACTTTTCATTCTGGTGCAATTAATCCCAAACATCAACTTTTATCATTTGTAGAAGTAAATATGTCTAGAAACTGAGAAATTTTTCTATAAGACATATATAATAATTGTGACAGTGAATTCATAACAACTCTCATATTTAGAATATGATTCTTGAGTAAAAAACTGGAACAATATGGAAATGATAACTTTGTCATTTTTCATCCCATTTTTTTCCAGACTTGGAATAGGCAAACTAGCTATCTCCCAAACTAGACACTTCCAGAAAAACTTCACTAAACCAAATTTGTTTGTAATGATGAGTAGGAAAAACTTCTGGTAAATAAAATTTTCCAAATTTCCCATCTTGGGGCTCTTTTCCTCCTTTGAAAATCCCAAAAATCCCTAAAAAGTGGTCGAGAATAGTGGATTTTTCACTATTTAGGCACGTCCATTCCAAACTCCTTAGAATATGACCAATCCCTTAATTTTTTATTTTCGTGTCTTAATTTCTGATACTCTAGAGAAGTTTCAATAGTAATTGTGCTTGTGCAACTAAGTTTGTCCTTGATCTTCAAAATCATGTCATTTGTGTTTTTTGAAAAAAACAGAGTATAATTGTGTATTGGCCCTCTCTATAATTTATGCATCTCTCCTTACTGCAAAAAACCTCCATACCTTTGATCTCAATTTGACTTAATTTTCTCTAGTTATTACCAATTTAACAAAATGGCTCTAGACTTGTTTTTGTTTTGAGACTATAGGACAATTTTGGCTATGCG
The DNA here is from genome assembly GCA_000966675.3 of Picea glauca. Taxonomy (NCBI): domain Eukaryota; kingdom Viridiplantae; phylum Streptophyta; class Pinopsida; order Pinales; family Pinaceae; genus Picea; species Picea glauca. Next base: position 261,053 of record JZKD02S1727395.1, read on the forward strand.
GTATCCTTCTCTTCTTCCTTTTCAATGGTTGCATGCTCATCAATTATACATTATGAATGAATATTTAGCATGAACCAGATCCACAATGTGCAACGCTAATATTTAGCGCATACTCTGCGCGCCAATATTCAGTGTGCACAACTTCTATACCACACACCAATATTTAGTGAGCACAAATTTCATACTACAGACAAATATTTTGTGCATGTAAATTTTTTATACTATGGACCAATATCAAGTGCACACAACTTTTATTACTGCACACCAAGATTCAATGAACATAACTTTTTATACCGCACACCAATAATCAATGAGCATAAATTTTTATAATCCACACCAATATTTAGTGCACACACCGTTTTTTTAATTCCGTGCACCAATATTTAGTGCATGCAATTTTTTCTACTACGCATCAATATCCAATGGGCGCCACTAGTTTTTCCCTAAGCAGTGCCAATATTTAATGTACCCAAGTCCTTTCTTCACCTAGTTAACTTTTCCTACATCCAACTCGCGACCATGGAGACCATCATGTAAATGATCAACTCACCTATCTAAGACAATTTCAATCACTCATAAGTCACTTGGAAGGAAAATGGGTTGAATTAATACCCATAATTAATTTCCCCCTTGGACCCCTCTTAGACACTTTCTTCTCTTGTGGAAAATTGAGCCCCTGATCTCTATCCATATCCCTGAGTAGTTGGTATCACATTTTATTTATTTAAAAATAGAAAATACATTTTCATATTACATCGCTTGGTCATAGCCACATTCATATCTACAATATGAATTAATTGAACTAAGGATTATACTGGGGATGTTATGAAATAAATAGGCATAAAAGAACCATAAACCATTTACGGTTTTCTGATTCTACATGCTCAAAACCACCAATAAGTATTTGGTTAATCTCTATTGATTATCATTCAATTCCTATTAATGATCTACAATTATTCCCTACCACTAGTCAACATTTATTTCCTATTGTTTCTCTGTAATTATTCCCTATAATTTCTTTGCATTTATTCCTTCGTACTGCTCAACAATTATTACTTTCTCCACTATAAGAATTCAAGGTGTGTGACACACCTATCCCAACATTCTCCCATTTTTCTTATACCTTTCAAGAGTATAAGGGATAATTCATTGAACTGTGAGCTAATTTCTAGGGGGCATAAGGCCCATAGACTTACAACACCACTCAAATTTACTTGTGCTCCTCAGTTTTGTCAATGCATCTACAAATGGAAATGTTACTATCACGTTGAACTATAATTTCTTTTGACTTAGGCCTAGTTTTGAAAATATTTTCGTAAGCCAAATGGCCTCCTTATAGGCATGCGTCTACCATATAATATACCTTTGCATTGGAGAAATAAAGAAGAGATTATTTCTTTCTCATACAACTTACTTCCTCAAAAAAAAGTTGAAAAACATATCCACTCATAGATATCATTTTATATACATCCCCTGTCCAATCAAAATCCACATAAACTTGTATATCCATTGAGTGTGGATCCCTTGAAACATTGCTACGATAGAAAATGGAATATTCATAAGTACCTCATAAATACTTGAATACCCTCTTCACTACATCCCAATGTTCATATCCAAGCCCTCACCATGAATTGACTCAAGAGTCTAACTACTTGGAATTTTTTTTGTCTTTTACATACCATAGCATTGATCAAACTACAAATTTCACTAGCATAAAGAACAAAATATATATCCTCCATCTATGTGGATGTTGTAGGACACTGCTCAAATGAAGGATTGGTTCCAATATAAATTGAAACAACCACCGTTCTATAGTATTCCATGTGAATATGTTGTAGCACATAATTTACATACTTAATATATCTGAACTAAATATTTGTGTTCGCTCTATCTCTCTTAATTATCATTTCAAAGATATATTTTTCATCCCTTGAGTCCTTCATATGAAATTGTGCTAAAATTTGAGACTTGAAATCATGAATCACATCCTTAATATTAAGAAATAATATTATATCATCTACTTATAAAGTGATAATAAGGAATGACTACCATCCTTCTTGTAATACACAAAATCATTTGATTTGGATCTCAAAAATCTCGATCCTAGGAAAGAAAAATCAAACCTTTGGTACCACATTCTAGGAGATTGTTTGAGACCATATAAATACATTTTTAATTTGCAACTCAATCACTCTTTAAATTTTTCAATGTATCTATTTGGTTGTGTCATATAGATGTTCTCCTTCAAGTCACCGTGTAGTAATGTTTTTTTCACACCCATCTATTCTATTTCTAAGTCAATTTTATACTATAGATAATAGTAACCTAATATATGTTAACTTAACAATTGGAAAAAATATCTCACCAAATTCTAACCCCTCAACTTGGGAATAACCTATCGCAAGCAACCTTACCTTGTGCTTTTCAATATTTCCATCTAAACCAATCTTCTTTTTTAACACAAATTTACATCTAGTGGGTTTCCATAAATAAAAATCATGAATATGTTGAAGTGAGGGATACTCACCCATCCATACCTCCATAGGGGTATTACACACAAGAGATAATGTAGGAGACTTATTAATCAAGTAACATGTAGTAGAAACAACATTTTTCCATAACTGCTTCTCTAAGCTAGCTCCACTAAGCATACTCCTATCTCTCCCCATCAATGTTGTATTCATCCACTCTACAACTCCATTCTATTGAGGGGTATATGGATTTGTATTATGTATTTCAATTCCATTCTTCTTAAAAAAACTTATCAAACTCTATTGAAAAACTCTCATGGCTATTATCAATCCTCAACACCCTAATCTTCATACCAATTTGATTTTCCAAGAGAGATTTGGGCTCCCTAAACAGACTAAAATCCTCATATTTAGTTCTAATAAAATATGTCATTGTCCTTATGGAATAATAATCAATGAGTGGGACATAATACAAAGCCTTAGAAATTGAAGGAATTTTAAATGGACCAAATACATTAGAATGAATTAAGTCCAAAAACCTAAAAGATTTGTGAGAACTAGAATAAATTTGAACATGCTTATGTTTTCCATATATGTAATTCTTGCAAAAATAAATTCAAGAAAAAAATCATTCAATCTATCAACAATATTTTTCTTTTCAAGGCTTGTAGGCCCTTCTCACCTATATGGCCCAATCTTTGGTTCTGTAACTTTTTCTTTTGTACAGGTAACTTGAATTTTGAAGAAAGAGATCATTTAGGTACCAAGAAAGCATGACCATCATAAGTAGATATAGGATTTGATTGTGATGGTGTAGATCCTATAGATCTCTCCACTATAAAATTTGAATAACTATTATATTGAATGATGCATGCATCAAGCTATAACAAAGTTCCCATAAGAACACCCTTCACGAGCACCATAGATCCTTGAACCATATTACATCCTTTGTCATGGAAAAAAACCTCCACACCTACATCATTAAGTGTGCTTATTGATAGTAGGTTTCATGTCATACCCAAAATGTGCAAAAAACCTCCCCTTTCCTCTTCCATCGGGGAATTTGATCAAGACTCTACCATGGCCAACTATGTTGATACGAGATTCATCACCAATGTAACAGCCCTGCTGAAATAAATGTATAGGGATGATTAGTAATAATTAATTTGATAATCTGACTGTCCTAATATGTTAGTTAAACAACAATTATTTCTTAAATAATATTAACTAATTAATTATTATTTATTATTTGTCCATGATTAATTAATTATTAATTGACTCATTAATTAATTGAGTAAAGAATTAAAGGGGGTTAATAATTTAATCTATTAAAGATTACGTATACGGGGAGAGGATAAAAAATTAAATAAGGGGATAAGAAATTAAATAAGAGGATAAGACATTGAATAAAAGGATGAGGAAATTAATGAGGGGGAAAAAGAGTCGGTGAAGATGGGATATGACGGGAGGATCTTACGGGAAGGGGGATCATTCTTTTGGGGAGGAAATATAGTTCTATGGAGGATTTTTCTGTGGAGACCTCTGGTGTGAGGAGTTTGGCTTTGGGGCTTTTTGGTGAATCAGAAGAAGGGGGCATCGGTTTGTTGGGGGTTTTGGGCACATAGGTAGGATATCCTTATGGTGCCCTGGAGCTAGGGAGTCGGACACGCTGCTTCTAGCTGGCGGGGAGGAAAACACAGTTTTGGGCAGTGTTTGACACAGTTTCAACTTCATCATTGGACTAACGGAGCAGTGGGATTTAGCATCAGAAGAAGGTATTTTTAATTATGAGTTCTTGATTTATTTCATCCTGTAGTTACATTTTAAATCTTGTCGAATATTATATTCTCATATGTTGACGAATGAATTATTTTTGTATGAGAATGAATTATATGCTAAATTGAATTAAATGTTGTATTTTACGGTCTCTACACATGGTATCAGAGCTTAGGTTGAAGCACTGGAGCCTTAAGGGCCTACGTATCCACTTACCAAACTTAGCAATGGAACTGTAACCACCCAAGAATGAAAAAAAAAATCAGTGTTTGATTAGTACCCAACAGTAGAAAAAATCCTCTATATTGCCGAATAGACTGAGTTTAGACTGAGGTCATTTTCAATGGGGGATGGAACAAAAATCTGTTTAAGAGTGGGATACTATCACCAAGGGTGAATCTCAGTCGAGTCTGGACATTCATTGGCAAGTGAAAGTTTTTCACAAGTGGCTCCCACCCTCGACCTCTTCATATGAGGTTTGAACCTATTTCATATGAGGTTTGAACCTGTGAAACCTCATATGAGGAGTTTGAACCTGTGATCTGATGAAGATTAAATCCCATGGAAACCAATTAAATTAGACTTCTATACCAACATATCAAAATGTTCCTCTGCTAGAATGGTATCTTAGGATGATATGGAGTTTATATTTTATTCAGTCAATAAATGATTGACTACTAAACACACTCTATTTTCTCCGCTCAGTTAAAAGTGAGAGTTCAATTATATCGTTAGGGATAATTTTGGTGGTATCAAGGCATGAAGTCATAGATTTTTCATTTTAGAAGATCTCAAATTCTGCCACAAAAATTAATAGGAAACAAAAATCTTGTATTCTGGAGTTTGGTAGGATCGGTAATTTTCTCACAAAAAAAAAAATTGTTTAGTCAGGAGAAAAATGTAATCTTAAGATTTTTTTTTTCTTTCGAAGAAATATATCCTCCCCTCTACAAACATAGTTAAAAATAATACAACCAAACTTTAGTTTGCATTTCATGCAAGCACGAGATAAATATAAATATCTGAAATGGTAATATAACTCCCCTACCATGATTCAAAGTTGTGGAAGTAGCATTAAAAGATGAAAACAACACAGTAATATTATTTCACCAATAATATCACCTAGACATAACCTTTTAAGGGAAAAATCATGCTTTCATATAATAATTTTTCCTGACATGCTTATAAATAACAACAATCTAAAAAAAACACAGTAAAATTACATACTTGATGCAATAACCAGTTGTCGAACGGGTTATGATTTACAGTCATATACCAATTAATTTAAGGGAGAAGAATTCTTTAATATCATATATTTTCCCTGACACTTATAAATAACGCAATGATCTAGAAAACCATGAGAACATTAGGACATGCAAAAAACTTGGAAACTAGAATTTTCATTTACTTCATTTACAACAATATTGCACCAAGTTATTTATAGGAAGAAATAACTTTATGAAGCATGCCTTCCATCCTCCTCATAAGTTCTTGATGGATTACAAACCAATTTCCAGCCATGGATACAACTGGTAACCTCAAAAAACATATGATGGTAAACAATCTTGAGATCTCTGTGGACTATGTAATCTTAAGAGTTGTATAACAATAAACTATATGCATAAATAAATTGTAGCAACTAGCATTCCACACCAATTTCTTTGTTTGGAAACAAAAAACAAGAAAAAAAAATACATTGTAAAGAAAAAGAGAGACCAGGTGGCAAATAGGGGGATTAACAAATTTTTTTAAAGGTATTGTGCCTAGACCAAGCGTTAACACACCAAGGAGAGAACCCGACCAAGACACACCGAGACATGCAACACTAACAACCACACGCTCTAGCCAACCGAGCTACTCCATCCATGCAACATACCAAGCTCAGCATCAAGCGCCCAAAACCAAATGCAGCTGTAGACTGTAAATAAAAATAATATATATATATATAAAAATCAATCAATAAAACTGAACAAAAAAAATACTTGGGTTAGAAATCACAATACACAACACATAAATCCAGGAACCAAACCCTCCAGAGTGCTCCACCCAGCCAGCTAAACATCTAGAAAATGTAGTGCCCAAGTGCCAAGCTCTATACGAAGGGAGAAATGCACAAAGAAATCATTATAGTACACTATGCATATAGCATCCCACACGTGTTTCCCTACACAAGAAAAGGAATTGTTAATGTTGTAGATGTGTTTGAAAACAATATTTGGCTCACAGACCAATTTTGAAGCCTTATGTTACAAGTCCCCATCACAAAGACCAAGCACCAAGCCACGACCAAGGGAGAACAAGAACATAGACTACGCACAACGCGTCAAACATTACGAGTTAATTAAACAACACAACACACTCAGGTCGAGACCAAACACCCAAAGCGCCAAGCCACATAGAGGAGGAGCACATGGTTATCATTTTGCAATTGGGCCAATGGCTTACATACAATATTCAAAGTAGGGAATTGTTAGGATCATTTCTTGCTGCAAACCCTACTGAAATATTAGGCGGAAATGGGGTATTATTTCCTTACTGCAAATCAATAAGATTCACAGTAGCATATGGAGTACAAAGGAAAAAAAAAAAAATTGCAATCAAACCAATTCAGACAATCCCAACACATAAGCACCCAGCATAAAACACTCATACCAAGCCACCAAGGAGCAGAGGGAACACGCCATGATCTCGATGCACCCTCCATTCCTAGAACTTGAGTTACTAGGGTCGACCTAGAAGGGAGATAGCTATGGCCATCGACCTCATCGTTCACTCTGAACGCTTTAAAAAAAAATGAAATGTAAAAGGAGAGAAAGGGTAGGGTTTGAAGAGATAAAAGGAGGAGGAGATTAGGGTTAAGGGATGAGCGCCTGGGGAGGGGGCACTTGGGCCTCATGCGAGGACCCACTACCCCACCTTAGATATTTTTTTTATTATTATTATTTTATATGTATTATTTTTGTGTTAATTATTTTATTTTGTTTTAGTTTTTTATTTATTTAATCCTTCAAAGTAATTAAAATATGATTTAATAATTTAAAGTGATTGAGGTTGTTTTAAACATTAAATTATAGAAGGATTAATTCTAAATTTAATTTTTTTTATTTATTCATTGTAAAAAATAAATAATTAAATTAATTTCAAATTTTAACTTTATTTGAGAGCATTAATAATATTAATTAATAAATGACTAGTGGTTAAATTTTCATTAATTAATTAAAATCTGTAATTAACATAGCATTACAATTCGAATAAAATATATTTTGGATTAGAAATAAAATTTTAGAGGTCCATGGGTTTTGAACCCAAGACCCCCACCAAGCGAAGTGCCTTAAGAAGAGCAGTAATGCCAAAGCACCCTCATGAGTCTTTACAAATAAATTCTTATACTTAAATAGATTAATGGTAAAAGAGTGTATTCTGAAGTATAAACTTCGATTATCCAAGCATTAGGCTCATGAGACCTTACACACAATTCATCGAGCCAATCATCGATCCCTTTCATTCCATTCCACCAGTCAAAGTCAAGCGCTAGGCTCCAATGCTTGAAAGCTACTCTACAATCCTTAAAGACTCACACCTGCAGCCACCGAGACGTGTAATTCAACGCATATGTACAATGCACCAAGGAAATCTCACGAGTCAAGCATTGAAGGATATTTAGTTATAAGCAAAAGGTTTAAAGTTCTTAGACTAGGACAAGCGGGAAGGAGGCGGCGTACACACTAGAAAAGTAAGCTAAAGGAATTGGCGAGTATGGCGCAAGGCTAGCATAACTTCCGGGCAAGGGAACCAATAGTTTTCTTAAGAAAAGAAAAGAAGATTAGATTCTTTATCCCTAACCTAGCCAATTCCCTAAAGAGAGTAATGTCTGTTTACAGACAAGTAAAGAAAAATTTATGCCTAACCCTGTTTCTAGTTGAGTAGCACCAATTTGAAACGTCCTTGAACTCACCCTGACAACTTTGATTGATGCAGGTTAAATCTTGCAGGATGGTTAGGACTCAAGGGAGTCAAGTTAGAGGAGCATCTTTGCAGGCACCGCCGACACTGCCATCACTGCTGCCAGCATTGCCCGAACTAGCTCTCATACTACACTCGTTGGAGGCCATTAATGAGACATTAAAGGGGCGACAACTAGCAGGGAATGAAGTGGAACCCCCACCATCTGGAATGGGTAATCCAGAAGTGTCAAGGGATTCAGGGGGAGGACCTCCACTCGAGGACATCACATGAGAATTGCAGAAGATCAAACTTCTCGAGTTTTCCAGGGGTCATGCCAGTGAACACGCGGAAGCATGGTTGGAAGGCATGACAAGGTGTTTTTCCTTAAGGGACTATGCGTCCAACTCAAAGTCAAAGATCACAATTTTTCAGTTAAGAGAGAATGCCTTGAACTAGTGGGGCAACCTGGAAAGACAACTGCATCTTACCCCAGACACAGTATCTTGGGAACTTTTCGAGGAGAGGTTCCGAAGGAAATATCTGCCATCTTATTATGAGGAACAACAGGTAGGGCCATTTCATGCCTTAGTACAGGGAAACAGAACTGTAGAAGAATATGAGATTAGATTTATGGAATTGGTCAAATATGTTTTGTATATGGATAATGACCAACGACAGGCAGAGTGCTTCATCTATGGATTGAACCCTAAGATAAGATCTATGGTGCGGATGTGGAAACCATCTTCAGTAGCGGTAGTGGTGGAAAATGTGCATTATGCGTAGGAATAGATGAACTTGACCATAGGTACCAAACCGATCTTTACGCATTGTCTTGGATTCATGTGAAAGGCCCCTAGGACATTTCCCAGGGGAGGGGGCTCAAGGCCACCTCCATATGGTAACAGAGTTGCACCAAGGATAGTAACTGCAGGGATTTCAATGGTAGTGAGTGCAGCATTTCATTCATCACCAATGACACAGACAGGTCCATGGCCATCTCAGGGAACAACTAGTAGGGGCAGGGGTTCCAGGGGAAGGAACTCATTTCAGAGAAAGTCACATAACAGTGCACAGGTTCAATCTCGTGTTACCTATTGGGGGTACGGAGGACCCCATTACCAGCGTGACTGCCCAAATTTACAATCAGGGTTCATGCATAGAGAAGGAAAGGCACCGATGGGGAGAGCAAGTAGCAGCCACCATATTAACACAGTAGTTAATAATCTCTAGGACGAACATCAATCCATGGTGGTGGAGTCATCAGGTACGCTAAATCATATCAATGTTAAGATTTTATTTGATTCTGGTGTGATAGATAGTTTCATTTCACCATCTACATTAGAAAAGAGTTGGTTGGTAGCCTACGAGCATGATGACTTTAAAAAAGTCGAGATGGCTTCGGAGGAAAAACAAGCGGTAGGACCTAGCATTGATAATTGCATAGTAGACCTGGGAATGTGTACTACCAGGTTGAAGGTATACGTCACTCCTCTCGATGCATATGACCTAATCATTGGAATGGATTGGTTAGCAACTCACTCAGCTTTGGTAGATTGTTTCACAAAGAGGGTTCTTTGTGTCGACGATGAGGGAAGACCAGTAGAGATCCAGGGTGTATAGAGAAAAGTGTCATTACGCTTTATCTCAACTATGAAGGTTAAGCAATTCTTGAGACAAGGGTGTCGACTATATGTAGTGGAAGAAGTGAACAAAAGGAAGGGACCCTCATTGGATCAATACCCAATATTGTCATAATTTAAGGATGTTTTCCCAAACGAGTTACTAGGGTTACCTTCTGAGAGGGAGCTTGATTTTACTATTGAGCTAAAACCTAGTACAAAACCAATTTCCAAAACTCTGTATCGGATGAAAGAGCCAGAACTTTTTGAATTGAAAATGCAGTTGAAAGAGTTACTGGACTTAGGGCTAATAAGGCCTAGTGTCTCACCTTGGGGTGCACCAGTAATTTTTGTAAAGAAGAAGGATGGATCCTTATGACTGTGTATAGACTACAGGGACTTGAATCATGCTACAGTGAAAAATAGGTACCCAATTCCCCTAATAGATGACCTCTTCAATCAGATGAAAGTAGCAGTGGTATTCTCAAAGATCGATTTGCGATTAGGGTATCATCAATTAAGGATTAAGGAAGACAATATCCCAAAAACTGCCTTTCGAACTCGGTTTGGACATTACGAGTTTTTCGTAGTACGTTTTGGATTGACCAATGCACCAGCCGTATTCACGAGCCTCATGAATAGTGTATTCCAAAAGTACTTAGACCATTTCATACAAGTATTTCTAGATGACATCCTCATCTATTCCAAGAATGAAAGAGAACATGAGGAACACCTATGAGTAGTGTTGTCCTACCTTAGGGAGAACAAATTGTATGGGAAGTTGTCAAGTTTTCCTTCTTTCATAAAGAGATCCACTATTTAGGTCATATCATTTCCAGTGAAGGAATCTCTGTAGACCCAGAAAAGGTAAAGGCCATTATGGAGTGGCCAGTGCCAAAAAATGCCCATGAGGTGAGAAGCTTCATGGGGCTAGCAGGTTATTATCAAAGATTTGTGGAGGGATTCTCCAAAATAGTGAAACCCATAACTACCTTGTAGCACAAGGGGGTCAGGTATGAATGGACAGAAGAGTGTAATAGTGCATTCATTGAGCTTAAGAGGTTACTAACTAGTGCACCAATTCTACGAGTGTCGGATATGGAAAAAGACTTCACAGTCTGCATGGATGCCTCGAAGCAAGGGTTGGGGCCCACACTAATGCAGGATGGAGGAGTGATAGATTATGCATTAAGGAAGTTGAAGAAACATGAAGAGCTATACATGACTCATGATTTAGAGTTGGCAGCTGTAATTCTATCTCTGAAACTTTGGAGGCACTATCTTGTGGGGCGAAACTTTGAGCTCAAAATGGACCATCAAAGTTTAAAACATATCTTGACTCAAAGGGATCTGAATTCCAGGCAAAGGTGATGGAGTGAGTTTATGAGTGAGTACTATTTTGGTATTTCGTACATCAAGAGAAAGGAAAATGTGGTCGCAGATGCCTTGAGTAGGAGACCACGTATCTTCTCCTTGATACCCTTAAAAGTTAATTTGAGGGAACATGTGTTGACACAACTCCAAGGAGACATTTGGTATTTAAAGGTTACTTCAAACCTCCAGAGTGGGAGGCATTTAGATCCAAAGTATGAAGTATATAGTCTGGAAGCAGACGGAATGTTAAGATATCGGGGAAGGGTGTACATCCCTGAAAAAGGGGATATTCGAAGCATCATATTAAAGGAAGCCCATAGAGCACTTTATTGTGTGCATCCGGGTGTGAAGAAGATGTATGCAGACATGAGGAAGCTCTTCTTCTGGGTAGGCATGAAATGCAATGTAGTCCATTTCGTCGCCAAGTGCCTAGAGTTTCAACAAGTGAAAGACAACCACCATCACCCGGCAGGCCTCCTACAACCACATGATGTTCCTATGTCCAAATGGGAAGTCATCTCTATGGATTTTGTTGTGGGGTTGCTGCTCACATCTCATAGACACAATGACATTCTTGTGATAGTTGATAAGTTAAACAAGAGTGCTCATTTCATTCCGGTTAGAGACACTTACGATGTCACTGATGTAGCACGTGTGTTTGTAAATGAGATTATTCGTTTGCATGGGATACCTAAGAAGATCATTTCAGATAGGGACTCCAAATTCACTTCTAGGTTTTGGAAAAGTTTGCAGTCAGCATTGGGGACTCAGTTGAACTTAAGAACAACTTATCATCCTGAAATAGATGGGAAAACTGAGAGAATAAATCAAGTCATGGAAGAAATTCTTAGGATGTATGTCATGGATAATCAAACCTAGTGGGAGAAGTACCTACCTTTGGTAGAGTTTCCCTACAATAACAGTTTTCATAGCTCCATCAGAATGCCACCCTACGAAGCTTTGTATGGAAGGCCATGAAGAACATCTTTAAGTTGGGATAGACTAGAAGACTGAGTAACAGTTGGGCCAGAATTGATTCAAGAGATGGAGGAACGGGTGATTCAGATTAGGCAGAGACTAAAGGAAGCACAGGATAGGCAGAAAAGTTATGTGGATGCACACAGGACCAACCGAAGTATTGAAGTGGGAGACCAAGTTTTCATTCGTATCAAGCCTAATAAGAGTACCATATGATTCGGGAAGGGGACAAATTTTTCACCTTGATTTATAAGACCATTCAAAATCCAAGAGAAAATTGGACCCGTTGCCTATCATCTCGTACTGCCACCCCACTTGCATAAAACTCATAATTTTTTTCATGTATCTGTTTTACATCATTATGTTGTTGATGAATCACATAAACTAAATTGGAAGGAATTGCAGGTATCAGACATGGGAACTCTCATGGTAGAACCATTACGCATATTGGATCATAGAGTTCGACATCTCAGGAACCATCTGGTAGACCAAGTTAAAGTCCAGTGGGACAAGTATAGTCCAGGATCTGCTACTTGGGAAGACGCCGAGACACTACGACGAGACTATTCCTTACTTTTTTGACCACCTCAAGAATATGTTTCTCGAAGGTTGGGTGTATGTAACACCACCTTTTGACCTAGACAGATAGGATTACCTGAGGCCTATATACTTTATTTTCTATTCACAGTGGAACTATTAAATGATACCCATAATCTTTAAAATGTATCAACTTTTATGAATGTTTAAATGATATTGATAATGATGTATATGATGCGATATATTGTGAGAATGTAAATTTTATGAATGTTTAAATGTAATGATGATGATGGATATAATGTGATCTACTATGTGGATGTAAACTTATGAATGATTAAGTGTTATTAATGATTATGGACATGATGTGACATAATGTGTGAATGTGAATCCTGTTAAGAACCAAACATCAATATAGCATGGAAAAACCTTAGGAAAAGTACTCAACGCCTCGAAACCGAGATAATTTCAGATAATAAGCCTCTTCGAGGGGGAAACCTCCTTTTACCCCACTTAAAATGTTCAAGTACCAGATGATTCAAAATGAAAATGTCTCCTTGGTATATATAGGAGA
>JZKD02S1727395.1:279690-291440 GCA_000966675.3 Picea glauca
ATTACAAATAATGGCCTAAAGCCGACATAATTAAAATAACATTACTAATCTAAATTACAACTAATGGCCTAAAACCGACATAAATAAAATAGCATTACTAATCTAATATGCCCCAGTTAAGGGGTAATGAGCCAACATTAAGGCTTAACAAATCCTATGAAGGTTTAAATGCTATTAGAATGATGTAGGATATGATGCAATCTATTTTGGTAAATGATAATCTTATGAATGGGTGTCGAAATTGAATAATGGGATATTATGGGATCTATTTCTAACTTGAAAACGTTGATGTTAAGTTATTGGTACAAGGATACTGAATTGAAATAATGATGGTATGCAATTACATGATGATAATGCATAGAAATGTATGAGTTTGTGTTACAGACTAATATGCAGGTTATGGACTATGAAATAGCCAAGGGATAATGATGATGAAAGTGGATATCATGACCACTAGCCGAGAAACATTATGGTATGAATATTGTATGTGAAATTATATTGGTTTGGATGCACTGCTAGGATATGTGGACCAGTGCAAGATTTCAGGTGATGACACTGCCCAAAACCGAATAAACAATGACAAAACCCCCAGCAACACTGTGCCATTGTATGTTCCATTATAGGGTGTGGACCCTAGTTATGATTAGGAGGGGTGGAGGCATTTCCCACCGTGTATCCTCCAAAACCTGAAGTCATGGGAGGATGGTGTTAGCTCACGCTCCCCAAGACATGTGATGATGACTGTCAGTTGCTTGCTGGGGAAGCTTGGTCGAGATAGTGACAGTTCCGCTTACGGGCTCTATTTGGATTTAGGTCAATATAGTTGACACTCCAAGATAGTCCAACAGAGGCAGGATAGGAATGGAGATGGAAGTAAGTTAGGGAGGAAGGATGAGTAGAAATAGTTGAGAAAGTATGGATATTTGTCTGATGGTGAAATTTAAATGTTTTCCCTTCTAAAAGAAAATGTGTATACATGAATATTCATAATTACGTAACTAAACCATAGTTGTCTAAATAAAATTGTTGAACCGGATAATTGTAATTAAAGGATTTCTCAAACATTTGATTGGTTTATGGTCTTTTATAAAAGACTAGTCTTGTTGATTGGATTGGATGCATACATAAATTACTAAAGGGTGATAGTTATTGATTATTAGTACACGCCTGAGACTTGTGTGTACTAGCTACACATGCATTTATTGAACATGTACACTAGGATGTATGATCTTTCTTGACTTACTTACTAATATTGTCGGTTAATTGTTATGAATGTGTGAACCATGTTTCTTTTCCTTTGTACCATGATATACCTTAACTTCAGGACGAAGTTTTCTGAAGGGTGGGTGTATGTAACAACCCTGCTTAAATAGATGTATAGGGATGATTAATAATAATTAATTTGATAATCCGACTGTCCTAATATGTTAGTTAAACAACAATTATTTATTAAATAATATTAACTAATTAATTATTATTAATTATTTGTCCATGATTAATTAATTATTAATTGACTCATTAATTAATTGAGTAAAGAATTAAAGGGGGTTAATAATTTAATGTATTAAATATTTACGTATACGGGGAGAGGATAAAACATTAAATAAGGGAATAAGACATTAAATAAGAGGATAAGACATTAAATAAGAGGATAAGACATTGAATAAAAGGATAAGGAAATTAATGAGGGGTAAAAAGAGTTGGTAAAGGAGGGATATGACGGGAGGATTCTTACGGGAAGGGGTATCATTCTTTTGGGGGGGAAATATAGTTTTGTGGAGGATTTTTCTGTGGAGACCTCTGGTGTGAGGAGTTTGGATTTGGGGGTTTTTGGTGAATCAGAAGCAAGGGGCATCGGTTTGTTGGGGGTTTTGGGCACGAGGGCCAGGATATCTGTATGGTATCCTAGAGCTAGGGAGCCGGATAGGCTGCTCCTAGCTGGCAAAGAGGAAAACACGGTTTTGGGTAGTGTTTGACATAGTTTCAACTTTAGTGTTGGACTAATGGAGCAATGGGATTTAGCATTATAAGAAGGTATTTTTAATTATTAGTTGTTGAGTTATTTCATGTTGTAGTTACATTTTAAATTTTGTCGAATATTATATGCTCATATGTTGGTGAATGAATTATTTTTGTATGAGAAATAATTATATGCTAAATTGAATTAAATGTTGTATTTTACGGTCTCTGCAACCAAGGTATACAAATCCACCCTCATATTTCTCATACAGTGAAAACCGATGTCAATGATAATTCATATGGAAGGAAGAACTAGATTTTATCAACCATGCACTTTTTCCTACACGTGTTTCTAAAGGTACAACAAAGGAGACTATACCATCCTCTAGACAATATTTTTCAAGCTAATCATTGGAATCATTATTTTCCTTCTTATTCTTATTTTTCTCTTCCTTATAGTCTCTTCTAAAATCTCCCACCTTTCCACAGTTCTAACATTTTTCCTTGGAATTTACAAGAGGCTTCTGTCTCCCATTCGATTTGGATATATTATTTTCTCTCTTATTTCCTTTCTCTTTCAACCTTCCATGACTAGTCACCTCACCTCCTCTAATATTAAAATAGCCATGACCTCATCAAACACCAATGTCTTTATAGTGCTTCCATTTTCCATTACCAAGTCATCCCATGAATCTAGCATAGAACACGAAATGGTAATACAAAGATCCTCCTCATCCATTTTTATTCCAACTTAGATATGTTGGGTCACAATAGTATTAAATGCATTCAAGTGCTTAGATACATAATCAACATGACCCATTCTCAAAGAAAACAACATTTTCTCTATAAGAAGTTTATTAACAAATAATTTATATTGATACATATCCGTCAACTTATTCCAAAGAGTTGTTTCCATTCTTTTTCTTCAAATACATTCAATAATACATCACTGGTCAAATACATCCTAATAAGGATTCCTAACTTTCTCTACAACACCATCCACTCTTCATCTTTCATAACAATGGGTTTTATTCTACATACTATAACCCACCTATCTCTATATTAAAGAATATCCTCCATATTTAGCTTCCACATCTCAAAGTTAGTTCAATTAAACTTCTTTGTTTCTAATCTAGATGTGCTCACCATTTCTTTGCAACAAGACGACCTTTTGTGCAAGATTCCACTCAAACAAATATTAGATCAAGAAACCATGTCCCAAACACCTTGGATCTAAGGTGGTTAGGTTATGATACTAAATGAACGGAATCAAAGGTGCATAATAACCTTCTTATACTAATACATGAGATAAGAGTATGTATCAACTTAGAATATAATAGTTGCAAACAAATTAAAAAAACAAGAAACCATTAAACAACACAACTTCCTAGGGAAAACCCTTCCAGGAGAAAAATCCACACTCTAAAGAAGACTTAATGTATTATTCAATAGATAAATTTCTACAATACAAAGTCTTTGTCTTCCCAACATGAGGGTTTTCTAGTAGAATAAGGACTCTAGAGAAATTTTGGTAGCATAACTGTAAGTTAAAACTTACACATTGTTTTCTTCCAACCCTATCACTAAATAAATATGCATAAAAAAACCATAAACAATTTAAGTTTTTATAATTTTACATATTGAAAACCACCTATACTTAATTTGCCAATTGTTGTTTCTTAATATTTATTTCTTGCTAATGATCTACATTTATTCCCTGCCACTAGTGGTCAATATTTATTCCCTTCTATTTGTAACGTCACCGACCATCCATGTCAGGCCACGCTATGCCAGAGAAATCTTACATTCTCTCTATGGAACATACTATAACATACCCAGTATCCAATTGAGCTATGCCACATAAATTTTTCAAACTACATGCAATAAAAATATATGCACACAGAACTCTTGCAGAAGCATTATATATAAAACATAAACATACAAATACATTTGTAAATACATGGATTCGCATTGAAATAACAGTATACATATACATGCATCATATACATGAAATACCCATAAAAATAAACATAGTTATAACTGCACATATGATAACCCATAAAAATAAGAACATAAATAAAAATGAAGCATGGAAATTTATCACACAATTGGCACTTATCTTGGTAATAATGTCACCAACTACATGCAAACATTCCATGAACCTCCCAGCCTTAGACCACATTGTTCATCACTCTCAACAGTGAGTCACCCCCGAGATGGGACTAAATTCCACCCAGGTAAAGGGATTCCTAACCAGGCTAAAGACTCATAAACAATCAGGAAAGACTCTGTCTCAGGTGCCAACTCAAACTAACAACCTACAACCCCTCATTCCCCACATTCCTAGCCCACCCAAGAAGTGTGCCCCTTATCTACCCAATAGTCCTTCGATTGCCCCACTTCCTTCCCGAGCTTCAACAGTAGGGCGAACAAGAAGTCTCAGAGCACTATAGTTGTAGTTTAGTACCTTTAGGAAATCAATTCCCAACAATTCTCTCACCCATAGAATTTCTCACAGGCTTGACAACCTGCCTCTTCAATATCCCACAGGCCTGACAACCTGCTTCTTCAGTCCAGCTCCCAAGCTAGACAGATACACCCAACACCAAATGGCTATGAATATAGGTTCAGGTACAGTCATGAAGATATGAAGGATAGCTCAATGGGTGTGTGCATTCTCATGGATGATTGACTGGATGACTAAATGATGGAAGGAATGATGGGAAGAATGGTGGAAAATATTGGAAAATGAACTAAGTCCCAACAATATGTATGAATGTCCCCAACTTGACACTTGTCATGTTGGGAGCTACTTTGGCCCCACTTGTCCCCAACCTTAGAACTTAGGATAAAATCATTATCCATACTTTATGATTTAAGAAATATTAATATAATATTCCTTTATGGCTTAATCTTCCTAGCTTACCCCTTTTCCTTAACTTTTAGGCCCCTCTGTTTCCCTAACTAGTGAATTTTAGCCCCCCATCTCTTTTATTGTGGTCGGTCTGCGTGCAACGATGTATTTTATATTAATTATGAGACATTTACAAAAGTAGGCACACTAGCCTTTAACATTTAGGCTCTCCTACCTAATCAAAGGATAAGCATCCTAGCTTATAATAACTAGCTCAACAGCCTATAAAACATAGCATATCCACAAAGTTTCATTGTCCTCAATATCACACACACTTAAGATGTTGCACATGGTATCCTAGAATGTGCACACTTCATCAATTTACTGCGCGGTACATGCATGCACTATGCCACGAAAGGTGCACACAAAATATGATATCAAACAACTCACCAAATTAAGTACATTTTCATTTACATTTAAAATTGGGTTCGGCCTAGGGATATTAGAAATTCCTTCCCCTTATTTTTGCACTTTCCTCAATGCATTATGTACCCATATAAAAAAAAAATCAAAAATACTCAAAATGATGCGGGTATTCTACCCGCATTGCATCCTCATTCTCCCAAGTAGCGTCTTCAGGACCGTACCAAGTCCATTGGACCTTTACAAGCCCTATGGCTCGATTCCGAAGTTGTTTGATTTTCCAGTCCAAAATGCATACCAAATGCACTTGGAAAGCACCTTCTTGCTCCACCTGAATCACATTCCAATCAATAACATGATTAGCATCAGGTATATATTTCTTTAGCAATGATACATGGAATACATTATGAGCACACATAGATGCAGACAATGCAATAATATAAGCAACTAGACCAATCCTCTCTAGGATTTCAAATGGCCCACAATAGCGAGCTGCCAACTTTGAACAAGTTTCCCAACTTCAGAGAGCTTCTGTTGGCCTTCACTTTCAAGAATACATGGTCACCGACTTCAAATTTCCTGTGAGTTTTGCCTTTATCAGCATATATTTTCTATCTATCTTTGGAAACCTTTAAATTTTGTTTTATTTTTATCACTTGCTCCTCCATTTCCCTGAGTAAATTTGGTCCAACCACTTCTCTATATGTTGGGTTATCCCAACTTACTGCTGTGTTTCACTTTCTACCATGAAGTACCTCAAATGGGCTCATCTTTAGAGATGCTTGGTACCCATTTTTATAAGCAAAATCTACCAAGTGTAGGTAGTCTTCTCGTTTTGATGGTTTATCCATCACATACATCCTCAACATATCTTCAATCACTTGATTCACCCTCTCTGTTTGTCGATTTGATTATGGATGATAAGTTGTACTAAAATTCAAATTTGTTCCAAATCCATTAAATAACCCCTTCCAAAATTTTGAGGTAAATTTTGGATCTCTGTCAGACACATTTGTCTTGGGTATGCCATGTAATCTAGCAATTTATTTCATGTAAACATCAGCAATGTTCGTTGCCTTGTGAGTGAGATTAACTGGAATAAAATGGGTAGCTTTAGTAAGCTTATCCAACACTACCATGATAGAATCATGTTTCTTGTTTGTTCTGGGAAGTTTGGTAATGAAATCCATGGTTACAACTTCCCACTTCGACTCAGAAATGTGTAATGGTTGTATCAAACCAATTGGGTGTCTACGCTCAACCTTTACCTTTTGACATTCCAAACATTTGGAAATAAAATCAACAACCTTTTTCTTCATGCCTGGCCAATAAAATTATTTTTTGACAGCTGTAATAGTTTTCTAATATCCTGGGTGCCCAGCATAAGGTACATTATGCATTTCTCTCAATATCAGATTTTTCAATTCTTGAGAATTTGGTACATAAATTATTCCCCTGTACATGAGAATTTCATCATTATCTAGCTTGTATTCTTCAATTTTCTATTGCAAATTACCTTGCTTTAATTTTTCCACTAATTCTTTGTAATGTAAATCTGATTTGGCAACCTCTATAATTTTGTCTTTCAAATATGATTGGTACATGATAATGGCTGTAGCATGCAATTCATGCACTCTTCTGGTGAGTGCATCAATCAATTTTTTCTCTTTCCCCTTGATATGGTTTATATCAAAGTCATATTCACTTAGAAACTATTGGCACAGGGGCAGACCCAAGGTTCACTCCAAGAGCGCACCAACAAGCCCTAGCTACTAGCCCTTTCGGCAACACCTGCGAAGCAGATGCAGTCTCACCCAAAGTATCTATGAGGGGGTTGCAGGACAGAGATGTCTACAACCAGGGGAATATAAAGTGGATCTAATACAACAACAAGGCAACATTCATATATCCCTCACCAAGTTGGATCTACCCTGCACAGTTATAGATTTGATCTAATTACAATAATGAAAATAACAATATAATAGTGATAGAGATCAAAGCATAAATCACACATACAACACAAGAAGTACATGGTTCACCCTCTCTCTCGGTCTACCTCCACAAAATTGTGCTTATGATTTATTAAGGTAAAGCATACAGTTCTTGTCTGTGCTCTTAGCTAGCAGATCTTCTTTCTTCTCTCTCTTTCTCTCCCCTTCCTACACGCCCAACTACAGGACTCAACCTTCGCACATAGTTGAGGATCTTACAATACCAAAAGGCTCTCTCACTTAGCACTTCTCTCTCTCAATACAATAATATCTCACCACAACAATAGATCTAGATGAACAATAATATCGTACCAACCCAAAACACCAAAAAAACCTAGGCCCTTTAGATATTCATTTATACATTACAATCATTCACCAAGAGACCTAGGATGAAACATAGGTGCTAAAACCCTATATACCAAAACCCCAGGTGTCTAAAACCTTAGGTCAACTTGAACCTCTTTTCCCGGGCTTCGCCAGCCTGTCTTTCCTTCCTTCTCGTGTGGTGCTCCAAAGCATCCAACGGTGGATTTTTCCACTTGTTGATTTGTTCTTGATCCCTCTTCCTTGTTGATCAGTCATTCTCGATCTCCTCATCAAACGACTTGCATATTCATACTTCTCTCCATCATTTCTTCTCTTTTTCTCACTTCAACCCGGTGATAGTCACTGTGTATTTCGCGAAGTTTTCTTTTCACCTTTTCTTCCTTTTCCTTCACTTCCTTTCATAACCAAGGGCCAACAGGCCCCCAACACTCACCTGTGACTCGTCCTGAGGCACATAAGATCAAATCCTTCTATATTACTTCGACTTTGGACTGCGTAGGGAAGCCTTTGCTTTCTGCTCTATGCCTCCTTCCCATCCTTGTGCATACTGTGTTTTCTATGTCTGGTACCCAGTTTCAACTGCACCTGGTACCTAGACCCTTTTCTTCTTGATTTTACTGAGGTTTGCGAGGAAGTTGGTTGTCGTAGTACAACTTCAGTTGACTCCCATTCACTAATCCTTCCTTCCACTCTCCATTCATTGTCTTCAGCTGCACAGCTCCCTCTTCGGTAACATAGGCGACCTCATATGGTCCAAGCCAATGCGTCCTGAATTTCCATGGATGTTTTGTAAACTTACTATCATACAACAATACTAAATCACCCTTCTTGAATTCCTTTTTCTTGATGTGCCTGTCATGATATGCCTTCTCTCATTCCTTCTAAACATGTTGATGGAATCCTGCAATAAATTTGTCTTCTTCCAATTCAACCAACTGTGCAAGCCTATTGCGAACAACGCCAATATCATCCATGTCTGTAAATGCAGTAATTCTTAAGCTTGGCACCAAGTATTCCATCAGGATAATAGCTTCAAGACCATAAACCAACTTTAAAGGGGTCTGCATTATTAATTTCTTGCAAGTGGTTCTATAGGCCGATAGTACTGTAGGTACTCTTAAATCCCAATCATCCCTATTCACACTACAAATATTTGTCAGTGCGGTCTCCAAGATCTTGTTGAATGCTTCAACTATTCCATTTGCTTGTGGATGGTAAGGTGTACTCTTCTGATGGTGGATTGCAAATTCTTCAGTGAGGGCTTCAATTGTCTTATCGATGAAGTGTGTTCCTTGATCACTCATAAGCGTCTTGGGGCATCCAAACTTGGTTATTATGCATCAAATATAAAATGCGCAGCTGTAGTTGCACTACAATCCTTTACTTCTCTTTCTTCAACCCATCTAATCAGGTATTATGTCGTAGTAATTATGTACCATGCTCCTGTGCGCTTTCTTGGTGGGTTTATAGGTCCCACAAAGTCAAAGTCCCACTTTTCAAATGATTATAGGGTCATTTGTGGTGCTAATGGAATTTCATCTCTTTGGGATGGTTTTCCAACTCTCTGGCATACATCACAGGCTCTGGTATAATGTTTAGCATCTCTATGTAAGGTAGGCCACCAAAGGCCAGCTCTCAAAACCTTCTGTGCAGTTTCTCTCCCTACATAATGTCCTCCTATGATGCCATTGTGAGATTCTACAAGGATCAATGGTTGCTCTGATTCCATAACACCCCTCCTTAATATCGGATCGGGTCCCATCTTGTATAGTTGACTAGATATCAATGAAAGGTCTGGAACGTGCACCACTAGTTGTTTCTTCTATGGAATTGTATACTCATTGGGTGTCACTCCTGTCGACAAGAACTGAACTATGTCTACAAAGGGGTCATCAATATTTCTAATGGTGAGCATTTGTGAATCCGGTAGTGTATCCTCCAAACTAGTGGGTTCTTCCCCATGTTCCAACCTTGACAAGTGGTCAGGTCCCTTGTTCATTCTTCCTAGCTTAACTATGATCTCAAAATCATATTCTTGAAACAACAGAAGACATATGCATATTCTCCCCCCCGAACACTGGCTTGTTGACTAGGTACTTCAGCGCAGAGTGATCTCTGAACATTTTAAAGTGTCCTCCCAACAATTAGTGGTAGAATTTCTTCATCACGTACACCATGGCTAATCCTTCTATCTCAGTAGTGGTGCAATTAACTTCAACTATAGATAGCTTCCTGCTAGCAAAAGCTAATGGATGTTCGATATCCCCTTTTCTAGGTTGTGCCAATACTACTCCTAAGGAAATAGAAGACGCATTGACATGCACATGAAACTCCTTTCTCCAATCTAGAAATACCAGAATGGGCGTAGTCACCAACTTCTGTTTTAGTGTTGGAAGATTGGTTGTTGTCATTGATGTCAACCTTAGTCATGGGTTTTGGACTGGAAGATTGATAAAGGTATTTGGACATGAAGGACAATGCACATGAATATACAACACCCATGAATGGATAGTATACATCATGTTGTTTCCAGTGGTATGTGTCATGTCACATGGATTCTCATGGTTGAGGAGAAATGAATTTTTGAATATGACAAAGTGAATTGAAGAAGGAAGTACATGTAGACCCTGAAAATAATTAAAGAAAAGAATTACAAAATAAGAAAGTGTCAGGTCGACCCTAATGTTAAAAGGAAGTGACATAAATGGTATAAATAAACATCATTATACATTCATTTGATACAAGTCTAATTTCAGAGGTAATAAGAAGATAAGAAGGCTGGATTTCAAGGGAGGATGAAGCCTTTTGGTGATGTGTTCTAAGGTATGTTATTTTCAGGTCATCTTACCATTTTTTCTATAAATTGTTTTCTAGAACGATTCAGATGGTGAAATTGCTATGGTATTAAGAGGAAATATCAAGGTACCTCTGGTAAAAATTTCAGCTCTTTATTCGCTATAATTATGGAGATACACTCTATGGAAGATAGGGTTTGTGATCAGTCCTGAAGCTAGTCAATAAACTGGTGTTTCGGGTAAAACAATCATAACTATTTCATATAGAATCCAAATTAAGTGGGACCACTTCCATTGGAAATATTAGGGACTATAGTTTCTTGTGTGCAAGTTTCATAATTGGATGTTAAATATTGAGCACGGGGCATGGTGTACAAGTTGGGTCTTCTGAATAGACCATAATTGAATAAAGTCTGCCATTCTTTCTATAACCTCTTTTTGGGGAGGATTCAAGGAGTGAAAATTGGAGGAGTTTCAGAGAATACATTGAGTAATAGTATCTATAGGATCTGAGTACTCCAAGAATTGAAGAATTGCAGAAATTGAAGAAGTCTCAGGAAGCATTATCAGGTTCTATGTGATGATTGTTTGATGGTGATGATTTAATGTAAAGTTTTATTATCTCTCATATATTCTTGGGTGGAAGGAAGGGGCAAGGATGGAGAGTTCAAATCTCTCTTGATATTGGAGGATTGTATCCTCCTCTTGGAGTTTTATCCCTCCCTCTACATTTGGAAACTGTAGCTACATTTGGAAGTCATTACCTCCCTTGAACAAAAACTATTGATTATTTATCATATATTGTGCATGGTGTATTATGGTGTATTGGTGTAAATATTATACTATTGTTCATTGCTCATTGTATATAGTTGAATGGTTTAAGTATAAGTTGAAAAAGGTATTAAATTGTACTTGATATTGATTCACCCCCCTCTCAGTATCGAAAATTGGTTTCAGAGTGGGTTACCTTCAATACAATTTAACCACTGGAAGGAATATCCTATGCAGAAATGGAAGACAACATTCCAAATGGGATTCCACCATTTGATGGAAGAAATTTTGAATACTGAAAAAATAGAATGGAAACTTACTTGAAAGATCTTGGGGAAGATGTTTGGTTCTCAGTTGCTTCAAGATATAATGCTTTGAAGAAACCAAATACTGCAGCTCAGAAGGAAGCAAAAAGGAACAACAAACTGGCAATAGATACCATCCTACATGGATTGACAGATTCAGTGAAATCCAAGGTGGGATCATGTGCATCAGAAAAAGAGATTTGGGACAAGCTACAAGACCTTTGTGCAAGGGAAGAAGCAGAAGAAGAAGAAGAAGAAGTTGAAGAAGATTACAACATCTCAAATTTCAAAGAAGAAAATAGAGGTCATTTCTTTTGCCTTAATT
>JZKD02S1727395.1:292789-318492 GCA_000966675.3 Picea glauca
GTCATCTTACCATTTTTTTCTATAAATTGTTTTCTAGAATGATTCATATGGTGAAATCACTATGGTATTGAGAAGACATACTAAGGTACCTCTGGTCAAAATTTCATCTCTTTATTCGCTATAATTATGGAGATACACTCTATGGAAGGTAGGGTTTGTGACCAGTCCTAAAGCTAGTCAATAAACATGTGTTCCGGGTAAAAAAATCTTAACTTTTTCATTCAGAATCCAAATGAAGTGGGACCACTTCCATTGGAAAGAGTAGGGACTTTAGTTTCTTTTATGTGAGTTTCAGAATCGGATGTTAAATATTGAGTGTGGGGCATTCTTTACAAGTTGGGTCTTCTGAATAGACCAGAATTGAATAAAGTCTACCATTCTTTCTATAACCTCTTTTTGGGGAGGATTCAAGGAGTGAAAGTTGGAGTTTCAGAGAATACATTGATTAATTTTATATATAGGATCTTATTACTCCAAGAATTGAATAATTGCAGAAATTGAAGAAGTCTCAGGAAGCATTATCAGGCTCTATGTGATGATTGGTTGATAGTGATGATTTAATGTAAAATTTTATTATCTCTCATATATTATTGGGTGGAAGGAAGGGGAAAGGATGGAGAGTTCAAATATCTCTTGATATTGGAGGATTTTATCTTCCTCTTGGATGTTTATCGCTCCCTCTACATTTGGAAGTTGTAGCTACCTTTGGAAGTCATTACTTCCCTTGAACAAAAACTATTGATTATCTCTCATATATTTTGGATGGTGTATTATGGTGTATTGGTGTAACTCTTATACTATTGTTCATTTCTCATTGGATATAGTTGAATGGTTTAAGTATAAGTTGAAAAAGGTTTTAAATTGTACTTGATACTGATTCACCCCCCTCTCAGTATCAACAGTGTCGAAGCTCTTTTGGCACTCGTATGTCCAACTAAACTGGCAGTCTTTCTTCAAAAAATTCTCCATCAATGTTGTGATATGAGCATAGACTTTAATGAATTTTTGGTAATAGCCAATATTTCTGAGAGCAGTGCATAGTTTTTTGACTAAAGTAGGAGGCGACGAATCAACTATGATGGCAATTTTAGAGGGATCTACCAGTAATCCTTTCTTGCATAAAATAAAGCCTAATAGCACTCCAAATGGTAATAAGAAGATGCACTTCTTCAGATTTAAAGAAATTTGACACTACCTGCATTTATCCAACATTAGCCTTAGACATTCAATATGGTTTTTCAACAAACTAAACACAGTCTAGTCATCAAAATATGCTTCTAAAAATTTATGCAAAAACTCTTTGAACACTTCGACCACCACCCAGGAAAAGATGGTTGGGGCATTCTTTAGTCCAAATGGTATCACTGTATATTTGTAGGATCCCCATTCTGTGGAAAACATGGTCTTGTGGTGATCCTCCTTGGCGATCCGGATCTGATGGTATCTTGAAAATCCATCTATAAAAGAATATACCTCCTGGCCTCCCACATTGTCTAATACTTCATCAATGAATGGTGTAGGAAAGGGTTCATGCAAACAGACATCATTCAAATTTTTGACATCTATGCAGATCTTGATCTCTTATGTCTTCTTGTCTTGTACCACCATATGGTTGATCCACTCCAACTCTTCAAAAGGTTTAATAATCCTTGTTTCTAGCATTCTGTCGAGATCAATTTTCACTTTCTCCTTATATTTTGGGTTCAATATGTAGGGTCTTTGCTTGACTAGCTTCGCACCTGGTTTCAAAAGTATCATCATCTCTCACATAGGAACTTTTATACCTTTCATATCAGTGAGCTTGGTTGGAAAAAAGTCCTGATATTTGTGAAACAACTCTGTAATCTTGTCAATGGTAGCAACATCCTAGTAATCTCTGACATTGGCAAGATTTGGTGTCTCCTCTATCCCAATATTGACCCTTTTAATATTGATTGGTTGACCAATAAATGGTATCTCAACTCCCATTCCTTCCACATATATTTGGCCTTTTGTTTCAGTGATGTTGACCTTCCTGGGATCATCATCGTCGACATTAATGTTGTAGAAACTCTGCAATTTTTGGAGAGGCACAGTCCATTCATCCTCTTCTTGTTCCGTAGGGAGGCTAGATGCCTCCTCGAATACCTTATGTCTCAAAATATGTAATGCTTGGCCTACTAAATGATATTCACTTTCAAATAAAAAGGTGGTTACAAAATTATGAATCATACCTTTCCAGTCTGTAGTGATGAGGTGCATCTCCACTTGAAGGTACCAGTTGATAGGGGTTGTGTCCAGCGTGTTAATGAATCTGTTCACCCATTATTCTCAAGGAATTTCACTCCAGGCCTCTTCGCAGATCCACACATGGTCTTTTGGGAAGCTTTGACCTGTGTACCTTGCTTCACATCCTTCTACCTATGTTGAGAACCGCATTGTCATCAAAGTTCGACATTGTACCCAGTCTGTAATATTGCTTTTGTGGGTTCCCCACCATCTTCCTAGTGTGGCTTTTAGGGCCTCATTCATTGCCAATAACCTCTTTTGTGTTGGTACACTTGCTTCAAAATATAATAGGAAGGATTCTAAAGGGTTCATACCATCAAATATGGGTAAGTTACTTACTGTTTTGTCGATCCAACGAAGATCTCTGGTTAATCTAGCACATCTTCTGGTAGATACTTCATACATCAGGTTCTTCCATTTCTCTAGTGCTTCTTCTAAATCTAATGAACATGAGTTGTCACTTCACCAACTCAGATTCCCATCAGTTGTAGGATTGATGTAATCATGTTGTCTGGTTGCTAGTTTGTATATGTTTTCCAGTTCGTTTGCCTGGTCTTCTTCTCTGATGGGCTCTGTATATCATAGACCCTCATATGTATCTAAGGGTGAAATGACACGAAGGCCATCTCTTTCAAATGTCATACATATTTTCTTCAAATCAACCACTGTGGAGTTATCGAGGGCCCAATCAATTCCTAACAGTGCAGGGTAAGGGAAACTGTCATCAACAATTTCAATTACCTAAAAATATGTGAATGTTCTCACTCCATCGATGTCCACAGGTACATGTTCCAATCTGCAAAAGGGGCTGACAACTTGATGGTTAGCCATCCTAAGCTTGATAGGGGAGTAGATCAACTTCGGTTTCCCTATCAGTGCCCAAGTTTTCTTCGTCATGACATTGACCTCTGACCCTAAGTTGAGGACCACGTAGTCTATATCATACTCTCCTATTTGAGCATTCAAGTGTAATTCTTTATTTTTCCTTCTCCTTTTTCCAATTTGATGTACTTCCCTATTCAGTAAGGGGTGTATCTTTCCTAGTTCATACTGTCTAATTAAGTTTTGTAGCTCTTGTATAGTGCCTTTATCCTGAATCAACTGAACACATGTGCATAAAAATTCCATGAGCTTGCTTACTTCTTTCCCCTCTTGTGGCAAAGAAGGTTGATCAAATGCCTGAGGCATCCCATATTCTTTTATTTATGGTTGTATTTTTTATGAGGAACCTTGATCTTCTTTAAGCTCTTGTCTTGTTTCCTCAAAGATTTATCTTTCTTTCTTTGTATTGAAAGTTCAGGTCTTCTCTATAGCCTTCTTGATACCTGATTCTTCTACAATCTTTCCTTGAGTCATTCTATCCTCTCCTATAGTAGTGCCTCCTCGAGTGATAACATCGACTTTAGGGCCTTCCTTGTGGGGCTCAACATATATAAATTGCACTTATGGATTCTGCTGAGGTCCTCGTATTTCCTGCAACTTAGCTAGCAGCCCAGGGAAATCTTCTATAACATGGTTGAACGAGCTGCAATAGTTTCATGTAGTGCAAGGATTATGAAAATCCATTGCCAAGTGTCCTGGTTACACGCAGTTGTAATAGATGATCTGTCTTGGGCCTCGGTCGTTCCTCCTCCTCATCCTCTTCCTCTGTATCCACCGCGAGGATTGAAATTTCCTCTTCCTGGGGAGTTATACTGTAGAGTGTTTCCTTCTTGTTGTACTTCACCTTAGATCTTGCATATGTCCCTCAATCTTTTGTGTATAAGTTCATAGGCCCTACAATACCTATTGTCATGCCCTAAAGACTTACAGAATGTGCAATATAAATTTGTGGGAGTCTGAACATACTTTTGCATGTAATAGCACTCACCTGTGCGATGCCTATTTCTGCATACTTCACACTAGGGTAGGTTGAATTGCTTGAAGGGGCTCGGTGCTCCTGAGGCCAAATATTCATGGAATAAAGGGAAGTGTTCCTTATCTTGGCCTTATGATATGCATATTACACACCAGATATCTTCTCTTTTTTCCTTCCCCTTATCCTTCTTCATATCCTCGACTTGTAGAGACAAACTAGTCAACTGGCTCAATATCTAGCTCATACTTGAGTTGGATTCTCCCATAGGGGTTGATTCAATATTCATAGCAATTTCCAATGCGTATGCCTATGAAGCAATCTTTTGTTGAATCATGGGAACTTTGATTTGTGGTAAAAAGATAGCAATGAACCATTCTTTATTCTGTTCATCTGGGATTTGAAAATTTAATCGGCTTGTCAAGGTCTTAAACCTTTGATCAAACTCCCAAACAGGCTCGGCTACTTTCTGCTTGACCTCCTTCAATTCTGTAATACATTGAGACTCTGAATTAGGTTTCTTGAACTCTGCAATCAGTGCATTCTTGATCTCACCTAGTGCCTTAGGCTACACAAGTCCTTGGAAAAGCTTCATGTACCAACTCAAGGTGTGATCCCTTAGGGTAGTGCTGAACTAGGTCCTTTTAACAGCTTCATCGAGAACATTTTTAATATTCCATATGGCTTCGCACAGAAACCAATAATGATCAGGATCTTCATATCCATCTCCCCTAAATATAGGGAGCCTCATCTCATCTTCCATAGAGCTACCTAGGTTTCCTATCTAAGTAGATGTTGAAATACTAGTAACAGTACTCTGGGGACTTTGGTAATTTGTTGGCAGCCAAGTCGCATTTTTATACTATCCTTATAAGCTGCCTACACCAGTGTTTTGAAACCCTTGATTTTCGTTGCAATCTTTGAATAAAAACGACACTATTATTTCGTGCATTTGCACACTTACCTTTGTTCTCGTTTTCACGACTGCAAGCGTGAAAACTTTAATTTCGAAGTCACATTAAAATCGTCACTGGATTGCTATGGTTACTCTTGTCTATGTGTTCATTGCATTTCCAATTTAATTATAGTTGCACAGTTGGCAAGATACCAAGAATTTACTCATTTGGCATTCTTTAATTGTTAATATGACTTCGTTTTTTTTTTACATGACTGTGATGATATCCTTATGATCGAGTTTTGATACATTGGTGTTTTGATATTTTACAGTCTTTCATCGATTTCTTTGACACATTGGTTTCATGAAAACACATTGGCGTTGTGGTTAGACCCTTGGTATAAATCATTTCATACAACGCACATTTCATATGATCGAACCCTTGGTGTTGATTTCGAATCATTATTTTGGTTTAAAAAAAAAACTATGCTAAACCTATTGCTCACGCAAATGTTTGGTCGACTTACCATAGATTTCATTAATGGTTTGAATGGCATGTGATTTGAATCGTTATATGAATTGTTGGTTGTATTGTGGGAAATGATTGTTTTGCATGGGCTGATCTAGCTCCAACACCTTCGCACATTCGGTCATTAATGCCTTCCACTTATCCCGGGTTAACTCTATTTGTTTTCGGGTAAGCCTGTGAGGTATCGACCCTGTGTATGCTCTGTTCGAACCCTTGCCCATTCATCCAGCTCACCCTGTGCTCCTGTCTATGGCACCGGTGGTGCGCATAGAGCCAAATGGTAGCCAAACTCTATTGCTATTCGATAATGCCTGTAAGGATTTAGAAAATAGTGATTGGCTGGTGTTTATACAAAGGTTCCAAGGTTTTAACCTTTCGTTTGCCCAACAATTCTCCCTCACCTTCGATGGGTGAAGGGATAAAGTTGGAGACATACAACTCGAGCTCAATGAGGAATTATTAAGCTCGGTTACAGGACTGCTAGCTACAGGTCAAAGATGGTTTAAAAATTCCAAAGTAGATGAGGTGCCATGGCCATTACTATTCATATCAAGAAAGATTGTTTCCTGTGATAAAGGTATGCCTATCTCTACCCTCAAACCCAGGTGGCACGATCTTTTGGTAATTTTTAAATAGTTTGTGACCTGTGAAGGTCGGTATGGCTTGGTATTTTTGTATCACCTTCGGTTGTTGATGAATTTTATAGGATATCCCTTAAATATGCCACATTACTTCTTACGTAGTCTTTACAAAATGTCTAAAAGATTCAAGCGCGAGAAGGCTGATAGCAGCCTTTTTCATCATGGATTGATTAAACTCATTATCGTCCACCATTTGAGCCTTAGTGTGGATAATTGGCAAGCCTTCCTATCAAGGAATGGCCTTTCCAATACCAAGTCTGCTCAAATCGACAAGGTTGTGGTTATGGAAACTTTGGTTGGGCCAACCATGCCATTTCATATCCTTTTAGCCCCCGTCAAACCCTTGGATTGTCCTGACATAGATCTACCCAATACTACTGTCGACCCGGGTGCTAAAGAAAAGAGTGAGGCCGTCGAAAATCCTGTGAGGAACAAAGGTAATAATGATACTACTGTCAACAATAGGGGGAAGAAAAATGCCCGATTGATATCGAGATACGCTAGGAGCAAACCCAAGCCAAACGTTGATCAGAAGCCAATAGTGTTGAGCAAGGAATCAGACTCCGATATTGAGAGTTTCCTAGCTGAAGAGCACCCCTATTCCATGGCCTATGTTCTATGAAACCCTATGACTATGTCTCTAACTTACCCCCGTGCCTCAAAAACAACCCTAACTAGCTGGGAATCAAGCTACACAGTGAAACCCTTGGTGACTTAAACAAACCCCCGCCTGTGATATCAAAGCCCGAGAAACCATCATGTGTCCAATGTAATGCTTGGCTAGAGTGTTATTACACCAATGTTTCCCCATTGCAATCAAATATCAAATCATTAGAGGAACGAGTGACAGTGCTGGCGAAGGAGAACGATAGACTTCAAGCCAGTGAAAAGAAACAAAAAACCACCGGTTCGATTGTCTTCAGGAACGTCAAAGCTACAAAATCCTTTGTCAATTCCAGGTTGTCGTGATCGAAACCTTTTCTTACTTCTCAGGTATGAATTTCAATATTAATTTCGCTTTGTGAGTTTGTTTGGATTAATATAACCGATTGGATTTGCTTTCTATAGCTCTGTTCGTTTTGATTCAAAATGATTTTGTTTCTCTCAGTTTACCAAATCAATTTCGTTATGAATCATGAGTGGGAAATTTGTTTGCTAAACTTGGAAACAACTACGATTTAGTTAATGAGATTTTATTATTCTCAGTTTAGTATAAATGATTGATTTTTTTTTTATTTTGTTTGGATTGTTTTTTGAAACAATTCTGTGTGGATAATCGATTGGGTTTGATTTCGATTAAGTTCTGTTTGTTTCTAAACAATATTGTTGACTTCGATTTATCAGGAATGATTCTATTTTGGATTGAATCAATATTTTTGTTTTGGATTATGATTGTATTTCACCTGCACACAAGATTTGTTTGCTAAATTTGGACATGGCTATGTTTTGATTTTGCATAACGATTGTGTCAATCTTAAATCGGTTCAAGTCTTTCCTATTTGATTTGATTTGAAAATGATTGTTGTGTGCCATGATTAGCATGATCATTTGTATATTTTTCATATAGTTCTATTAATTTGGATTTAAACGATCTTGTTAATTTCGTTTTGATTCGAAAAAAGATTTTGTTAATGGCTGAGGAAACATAAACTATTGCATGAATGATTTGTTTAACCGGTTATAGTTTGTGTCGATTGGAATTGGTTCAAGATATGATTTCATTGTTTCTCCAACTGTCAACTGATTCTGTATGTCCCGAATTGGTAATGAAAGTCATTTGACAAATCTCACATATTTTGGTACCATTTGACTGATTCAATCACGATTTCATGTGTTTCAATTTGCATACAAGTTTTGGTTTGGCATGAATGATTCACTCTGTTTGGAATTAGTAATCAAAGATTTGGTTTGATAAGTCTGATATATTTCTATTAGATTGATTATAAACGATTTTGTGCTCAAATTAGACCAACTACATAATCGCAAGATTCTGTATCTAGTCTTAAAAATTAGATTTTTGTCAATTTTATCAATAAAATATCCTCTAAACTTGTCTATTTTTGTCTTCTTTCAGGTGCATACGAATTACAATGATCAATTGGGCATGCTGTGGCAGTTTAGGAGATACTTTGGATATGGTTTTGTTTTAGTTTGTTAGATTGAGTCAGAAATAGAGACTTGGGATATTATACCCAGATTTTTGTAAATTGTTTTGATAATTCCCATAGGGATATTTTACCCTGTGGGAGGTCTTTAAATACTTGTCATTTTTTGTAATAATCATCATCATCACTGTTGGGGGAACCAGACTATGGATTTATGATACAGACTAGGATGAAATTTGATGTCTTGTAACAACTTTCGCTTTCAATATATCAAACTTTTGTTTCAAGTTTTATTCATATCAGTTTGCAATTAATTATAGACTACTTCAGTTATCATAATTCTTTGCAGGTTGATGTGACTTGGTTTATGTGTTATCCATGTCTAATATCTCCTATTTTAAAAGTACAGAAATTACTTTGTTTCAGTTTAATGAATTATAGGTTTACCTTTTTCGTTAAATGAATCATTTTGTACAAATCTTTGCACACAGATTTATCTAAATGCGATGATTTGTAAATTATAAGATTGTTGTAATTTTTTATGTCTTGTTTGTCCTGTCATTTATATTTTAAGAGCACAATTGCTTTATGTTTACAAGAAGCTCATGGAGAATCTGGTGCAGGTTTCCTCCCACCGAACAACTGAACTAGATCCTTTACACAGGACAAATTGGAAAGCGTTATTACAGGTTAGCTTATTAGTGTTACTTAGCTAGTTTAGATAAATATATTAGTTTAGATTCATAGTTAGAATTATTATTTTAATTGTTCATCTTAGATAGTTTTTATTCTATTTATTTTTCATAAAATTATAAAAATCAAAAAACAATATTTTCGCTTTCTTAGGACAAATTACAAATGATTTTTGTAGGTTTTAATTTAAATCTGTAATTTGTAAATATTGTATATTTGTGATTGAAGCCGATTATGTTGATAATTAAACATTTACTTTTATAGAATTATAGTTCTATGATTTAGGTAATAGATTGTATATATGTAGTTTAGATTTTTTTATTAGTTTGTTTTAATTATTGTTTTTATTTAGATTAGTTTCTTAGTGTAGTTTTCATTTGTTTTTCTAGGACTTAGATCGGCCAACGGAGCCACCAAACCCGTCAGGGTGGGTTATCCCAAACGACTTGGGTTATTTAGACAACCCCGGACCAGATCCACTCTTCCAGTTGGTGAGCATTCATTTTCACCCGTCAACATGATTCTGATTATTTTGATTACCTAGTGCTGCTGAAATAACAAGAGGATTAACAGTACTTGCTTCAACAGTTTGCGTAGTTCCTGAAGTTTTGGGCTTGTCCTGGTGAATTTCTTCAGCTTCTCCTTCCTCTGTCCTAGTGGGTTCTCAATGTTCTTCGTCTGTAGAATCTTCCTCTTCTCCACTGTAGAAACCCTCTTCCCCGTAGTTTTGTTTAAACAAGTTCTTGAGGTGAACCCCTCTGAATACTCTCCCACTGCGTGTATGTCCAACTTGTATATCGTTGTCGTTGTCTGAATTCTTGAACAATATCCTTTTCAGATCCAACCGATCTATTGTATCTTCAAGATGTTATTCTCATGCAACAGCATCTTGAGTCTCAACTTCACGAATTATACAAAAAAATCCTCTAGGTCCCTTAAACAAATATCTTTTAGTTTGGTTGTATGACTCTACTCTGTCAACAACAAACTCTATGATGTACCCTCCAATGGTACTATCGAACCAGTGATCTACTTCTTGTGATATGACGTTATCAACTCTTTTGACCTTATTGATTAAATCTGACATCCAAACCACAGGAGGTCTAGATCTGATCTCGATATGGGTGTCTGCTAGTCTAGCCAACCACTCAGACAACTCCTGATAGATTCCTCCAAAGAAGATCTCATGAATGTCGATGAATATGTATCTTTGTAGCCAATCTTCATTACTTAGCTTAGGGTTCTTGTTCTAGGCTTTAGCGAAGTCCCTCTCTTGATCTTCTATCCAATTCTAAATCTCTGTCTTCGATGGGAACCACCTTGACATTCCCTCACGAAGATTCTAGTTCCAAAAACAAAACCATTTGTTGACACAGGGGTAGACCCAAGGTTCAATCCAAGAGTGCACCAACAAGCCCTACATACTGCCCCTTTCGGTAACACCTGCAAATCAGATGCAGTCTCACCCGAAGCAGCTATGAGAGGGTTGCAGGACAAAGATGTCTACAACCAGGGGAATATCAAGTGGATCTAATACAACAACAAGGCAACATTCATATATCCCTCACTAAGTTGGATCTACCCTGCATAGTTATAGATATGATCTAATTACAACATTGCAAATAACAATATAACAGTGACAGAGATCAAAGCATCAATCACACACACAACACAAGATGTACATGGTTCACCCTCTCTCTAGGGCTAGGTCCACAGAACTGTGATTATGATTTATTAAGGTAAAGCATACAGTTCTTGTCTTCACTCTCAGCTAGCAGATCTTCTTTCTTCTCTCTCTTTCTCTCCCCTTCCTGTGCACCCAGCTACATGACTCGACCTTCGCACACAATTGAAGATCTTACAATACCAGAAGGCTCTCTCACTTATCACTGCTCTCTTTCAATATAATAATATCTCACCACATCAATAAAGCTAGATCAAAAACAATATCGTACCAATCCAAAACACCAAAAACACCTAGGCCCTTTAGACCTCTATTTATACATTACAATCATTCACCAACAAACCTAGGCTGAAACCTAGGTGCCAAAACCCTAGATACTAAAACCATAGGTGTCTAAAACCCTAGGTCAACTTGAACCACTTTTTTCGGGCTTCTCCAGCTTGTCTTTCCTTCCTTCTCGCGTAGTGCTCCAAAGCATCCAATGATGGATTTTTCCACTTGCTGAGTTGTCCTCTATCCCTCTTCCTTGTTGATCTACTATCCTTGATCTCCTCGTTCAACGATTTGCATTTTCATACTTTGCTCCATCTTTTCTGCTCTTTTGCTCACTTTGACCCAGTGATAGTCATTGTGTCTTCCGCGAAGTTCACTTTTCACCTTTTCTTCCTTGTTCTTCACTTCCTTTCATAACCAAGGGCCAAAAGAAACTCTAACCATTTGATTTTCCTAGCATTTAGAGTTGGTCGATCAAATAAATATTTCAGAACATTATGGTCTGTTCTTAGCCTGAACCTTTCCCCCATGAGGTAGTGTCTCCATTTTCTCAAGGCATGCACTATGGCTGCCAACTCCAAATCATGAGTGGCATAGCGTCTTTCATTCTCCTTCAACTTTCTTGATTCATAATATATAACAAACCCATTTTGAGTGAGGACTCCACGAAGTCCTTCTTTACATGCATCTATGAAAATAATGAAGTCTTTATTTGGGTCTGAAATCCTTAGTATTGGAGCACTTGTTAATAATTTTTTCAAGTGTTGGAAACTCTTTTCACAATCCAATGTCCAATGAAACTTCACACCCTTCTTTTGTAAGGAAGTGATTAGGTGTGAAATATTTGAGAATCCTTTAATAAATCTCTTGTAGTAGCCTGCAATTCCCATGAGTGATCTGACCTCTATCACATTCTTCAGCACTGACCATTCTCTAACAGCTTCTATCTTCTCAAGATCCGTTGCTATCCCATCCTTTGAAATGACATGCCCCAAATAATGAATTTGCTTCTGATAAAATGAGCACTTTCTCAATTTGGCATACAATTGATGCTCCCTTAATACTTGCAACACCATTCTCAAATTATGATCATACTCTTCTTCTAACTTAGAGTATATAAGAATTTCATCCAAAAAGACAATGACAAACGTGTCTAAATATTCTCAAAAAACACCATTCATTAAGAACATCAAAACAACTAATGCATTTGACAACCCAAATGGCACCAGCGTGAACTCATAATGACCATACCTTGTCCTGAATGCGGTCTTGTTGATATATTCCCCCTTAATCCTTACATGATGGTATCCTGACCTAAGATCTATTTTTGAAAATATCTTTGCATCCTTCAATTGATCAAAAATATCATCAATCCTTGGCAGAGGATACTTGTTCTTAACAGTCCCTTTATTCAACGGTCTGAAATCAATGCACAATCTTAATGTTCCATCCTTTTTATTTACAAACAAGACTAGGGAACCCCAAGGTGACACACTTGGTCATATATACCACTTCTTCAGAATCTATTCAAGTTGAATTTGCAAATCCTTCAACTCTGGTGTACTCATTATGTAAGGAGTCTTTGACATTGGACCTGCTCTAGGCATTAAATTTATAGAGAAATCAATATCTCTCTTTGGGGGTAGTCCTGGTACCTCCTTGAACACATCTTTAAAATCTTCTAGGATGGCATGATCTTCCAAATTTGGCACCTTATCTTCAGGTGTCTCCTCCATATGAGCTACAAATATTTGACATCCTTTCCTATAACATTTCTTGAGCTGCAATGCTAAAATCTCTCTGATGGCTACTTCCCTAGGAATTCCCTACACTTTCATTAGGTTCCCTTCCTCATCCAAGCAAGTAAATGCTTTGTTATGAAATTCTAGGATGGCATGATGTTGGTCCAACTAATCCATCCCAATTAGGAAGTCATAAGAACCTAAAGGAAAGATTTTCAAATATGCCCTGGTGTTCAATCCATTCATGTCCATAAGACATGACTTAACCATCTCATTATCTTTTCTTTTGGCTCTGGTAGCTAGCTGCTCCAACCAATATTTTCCATGCTTTCTTCTTGGAAAATGAAAATGTTCCACCATCTTAGGATCTATATAACTATGACTAGATCCTGAATCAATTAAAATAGAAATGGTTTGGTTGTTGATCATACCTTCCACTTCAATCATATGTGATTGATACTCTACTTTCTTGTTGTCCATGGATGTATATCTCCTTGGTACATTTCTTCCCATGTCCTCCACTATTTCAAATTTCTTTATATTGTGAAAAATTCTCACCTTTTCACCTCTGTGAGGAAAATCTCTGTACATATGATCTCCTTTACAACCCCAACATTGAATAGGTGTTCACCTTGGCCTTTGACCCCTTATTTCAATCATTTTGGATTCTCTAGTAGTTTGATGTCTGTGTGTATTATTTATGAAGAATGATGGCTTAGATCCCTTCTTCCTTTGATCCACCTTGAATTCATTTTTTTCTTCCCAAGATTTTTGGAAAGTTGGCCTTGATTTTTGCTGATCATAAAGGAATTTATCTTTCCTTATGGTCTCCTATAATGTCTTGGGATCATCATACTATATTTTGTCACTAATCAATGATGGAAATCCACTCAAATACCTTTGAATCTTAACTGTCTCATTCCTGATGAATGAGACATACTTCAGAAGTTCTAAAAACCTTCTTTCATATTCATCAATGGTCATACTCCCAATCTTGAGTTCAAAGAACTCTTTCATTTTCTTGTCATAATATATTTTAGTCAAGTATTTCTTCTCAAAATACTTCTTGAATTCCCTCCAAGTAACACTTTTCTCTTTAATGTGTTTCACCTACACAAGTTGATCCCACCACATGGATGCATTTCCCTTGAGTTGGTAGATGGCAATTCTACATTCTACATGAGAATAATAATCATACAATTGAAAATATTTTATCATGCCCAACAACCATGTCTCTACATATTTATCCTTCTTGTGCTCACCATCAAATGTAGGAGGTTTTATTTTGTTCATTTCTCCTCGTAGCTCATCCACCCTAGAACTCTTATTCTTTCTGACAGAGGATGGACTTGAGCTACTCTGTGATCTCTTATTGGGATGCCTCGAGGAGTGATAGTGATGTCTACTAACACTTCTTGCTCTTTTTTTCTCATCAGGAGGCTTGTGACTTCCATATTTGCTTGAGCCACTCTCCTTATCCAACTTCTTTTCTATTCAGTTCAAGATCTACATTAACTTCATGTTGAAGTCATCCTCCTACTCCTTGGCTCTCATAAGCCTTTCATTATCAGCTTTATGGCTTTGGACATCCTTTTGTAAATTTTTAATGGTCTCTGCCATATTCATGTTTGTTAGAATATAATGGATGTGCTCATTTCACCATTGAAAATATCTCTATTTTCACCCAACCATAGGTTGAAGCCACCCTCTAAGTACCTTAACCTTGACAGAGAATCACTCCAGAAGAAAACCCTAGGCTAGATATCCAAACAAAGGGTAGAGCACCTTTCCCCAAGGATAGCGCACCAACAAGAACTAATCAGATAGTCCAAACCCTAGCCAAGAGATAGTATAAGAAAAAACATAACTTCTAGCTACAGCAGCTGCAGCGACAGCTCTCCTCCAAAACTGCACACAAAACTGGGCACTGCAGTGCGCACAAGTGCTTCTCTGCAATTCTAAGACTGCCTACCAGAATGAGAAATGGCCTCCTATATTTATACTAATTCTAGCTAACTACCTGGGCTGACTTCTCATTTGGGTATCTGTCTGTTCCGTATATATATTATTATTTATGGCCGACTTCTTCTCTTGGAGGCTTATAACCTAATATAAATTATCTTCTTGAGCTGACAAGTGTTCTAGGGTTATTAGCCAACTCATTAGGGTTTCTTCTTGCTTCCCGGAGTATTTTATCCTCATCAGGTTTACACGTGGAGGTAAATACCTCCCGCAACTACCATAATATCAACACTCCCTCCTAGCTAGGGAGGTATTACAGGTAATGGTATTGAGCACAAAAACATACCATTCACCCAGTAGCATTAACATATTTGTATAGACTAGATCATGACTAGATCATGAGCACCATCATCATCATCAATGTCATCAACTCCATCATCTCTCGAAACCATACTCTATCTGAGTAACCAGACATGATGCTCACTCCACAGAGTGATACAAGAACCATTCTTCTAATCTAGAAGAGTAAATACTCGTCTGTGAAATCTTTGTCCTTTGATTATCCATCTAACTGATAATGATTTCTAATATTGTTGATATTCTTCAAGGCAATCAAAACAAAATAGAACACAGTTGTGTCTATCCATAGTAGTACATAACTACAATCCATTGGTACACTACCACACCAAGTAACACACAAGTACTTGATCAACAACGTATAGTCACGAATAGTGGAACATATCCACCATAGTAGTATACATCTACTATCATACAGTCTTTATAACAATCATCTGATATCAACCTGCATAGAAACAATGTTATGATATAAACTGAATCATTTGGGCCAATCGTTCACTCACATCTATGAGATCTGAAAGAATATTTGTCCTTAGAGTAGAACAATGAGATATCTAGACTATTCTTCTCAAGCAAGGAAGAATAACTATCCTGTCTTCTGAACCTGGAACATTCCCCACCCTAGGCCATTATTCCTACACTGATCAAAGTTCACCCTGGAGAGAATGTATAAACCCTAACAAATGTCTTTCCCTGGTCGCTAAGCCTGGACCATTCCCCACCCTGGGCCATTCCTCCTACTCTAATCAAAGTGCACCCTGGAGAGAATGTATAAACCCTAAGGAATGACTGTCCATACCATTTCCTCTGTTAACCACAAGAGGAAAAGATTGTCCCATACCAACCTCCAAAATGGACCATTCCTAATGTTAACCACAATGATAAATCATTGTCCGGTGAGGCGGGCCAGTCTTCTTGAGTAACCCTCAAGAAGAGAGCTTTCCCTAGACCACTCCCCATGTTAACCACAATGGGAAGTCATTGTCTATGATACATCAACAATCTGGACCATTTCTCATGTTAACCACAATGAGAAATCGTTGTCCGTCATAAATCTCAATCCACTTTTCGAACAGGAAATAATCTGCTCATCCTGAACCATTTTTCGAACTGAAAAATGATTGTCCATAAATCAATACATATCAGTTCTCCCTCCCAACCTAGGAGTCATCTCTTCATTTTTCAATAAGGAAGTCATCTCCACGAGCTCCATCTTGAGTACACAAACTCTTTCATCTTGGATATAAGCTTTACCAAAATGTTTGCTTATATGCTCATCTGTGGAGATATGTATTGGAGAACCACTTTCTCCTTTATGGACTTCATCACGGATAATGTAATGCTTGATTTCAAATGTACTTTGGTATAGAAAACTGGTTTTCTCTGAAGGCTTCATGTAGATCTGATCAATAGAGTATATCATTGTTGGAAAACTGGAACATATCCATGTGGCACTTCTTCTGTCATCATGAGATCTGATCCACTGAGTAATCATCTTGATACAATATCTCTGTTATAGAAAATCTCCACCACACTTTTGTTGTGCACTGGAGGTTCTCCACTAAGTTGTCTTCTTCTATCTACATACAAGGGCCTCTTTCTGGTATGCCTCAAAGTCTTGAGGTTGCTCTTCATACATTTTTTATTCAATTTTTCTGGAGAACATTCTTTACTTTCATCTAA
The DNA here is from genome assembly GCA_000966675.3 of Picea glauca. Classification (NCBI taxonomy): domain Eukaryota; kingdom Viridiplantae; phylum Streptophyta; class Pinopsida; order Pinales; family Pinaceae; genus Picea; species Picea glauca. Next base: position 309,477 of record JZKD02S1727395.1, read on the forward strand.
TGTAGAACTCCAACTTATGGATTTTGATATAATGACTCATGTAGAGATATGTCTAGTTTACTGGAGCAAGTAATCATCATATTCTTCTCTCTCCATCTGGGAGAACCTCTAGTTCTAGATCTCGCAATGCTTTCATTCATAGGTCTTTCATACACTGTTATTCATCATGACTTTCAGTTCCTCTACTTGATTTCTTTTATTGAGTTCATATCAGGCTGGAAATCTTGTGATTCTTAATACAATGACTAGTTGTTCTGGCTTCTCCTTCTTTCTTGGAATCTTCATGTTCTTCCTGATGTTTTTCTTTAGCTCTTGGGTCCATGGAGTTTCTTATCGATTCCATGCCCTAAAGATTCCATTTCATTCTTTCATCATACGATCACGGATGTGGATGGACAACCATGGATACTTTAAGGATTTTCTTTGAAGAGGTCTTCTTCTGTGGTTGAACTGAACACGTACTGTCTTTCATGGTTGCTACCATACTTCATAATTTTTAATGGATCATAGGATTAGCTCCCTTCTAATCCTTGCTTCATGTATGAGTGCATATAATCATCTCCCTCCATCTAATAGAGTCCATGCTTTCGTCTACATCCTTATTGTCTACTGCAATATATATAATTGGCTCTTTTTGTCTGACAGAGTCCACGCTTTTGTCTTCATGTCTTCTACAAAAACATCATAAGTGTTTCTCCAATTTCCTCTTCATTGTTGACTTCTTTCCATCTCTGCTTCTTCTAAGTCTCTTCATGATGAATTCAGCGTATCTTTCAATATATTTCACATGATTTGTTTGATGTATTTCATCCTTTCACGTGTATTATCTAATGATATCCACTCTTATCTTGTTGTTCTTCCATAGGTATAGTTCTTCTTGGAACACATTATCTTCCAAGATATAGATATATGTGATATGTATAGAGACGACGCAAACAAGGTATGTACAAAAAATAAGAAGAGTATTGTTACCTTTAGAAGAAGAAGTCTCTTTCATCCTTCTTAGTCTTCTTTGTAGGTTCCTTTTCTTCAACAATTGATGCTTCGCGTGTCTCCTTCCTTTTCTTTAGCTCTGAACAATGATTCTTGTAGTGACCATACTTTCGACAGTTGAAGCATTGTATTTCTAAAATGTCTTTCTCTTGATTTGGATTCCTCCTTAAGCCAAACTTCCTTTTGTTCTTGAAATTCTTGAATCTTGTTATGAAGCCCTGATCATCGTACTTCTTTCGGGGTTTCTCTTTTGCACTAATCCTGGATTCTTCTTGAGAACAACAAGTCCAAAGTTCTTCAAATGTAGGATACTCCTTCCTTGTGTTCATACATGTGGAAAATGCATCCCATGTCTTGGGAAGACCATTGAGTACTATGTTTACCAATTCCTTCTCTAAGATGATCTCTTCAATAGATTTTAGTTGATATCTTCACTAAGAGATTCTCACAAAATATGATTTTATGCTGTCCTCATAATTCATCTTCATGTCACGGAGCTCATTCTTCATACTCATAACTTGTCCAATGTTTCTGACTGAGAATAGGTTTGTTAGGGCATCGTACATCTTCTTCGATGAGTCAATACAAGAGATGTAGGGTATCAAGTGGTATTTTATAGATTCCACTATGATACTCATAACATTGATGTCACCGTCTTTGAACTTCTCCATAACTGCAACATTCTGTAGTTCCTTCTCTTTTCCTTCTTCAAACTCTGGTTTCGCGATCTTTCCTTTCACGATATACAACACTTTATTCTTGGCAACGATGAGGCCAATCCTTTTCTTCCATGCTCTGAAGTTAGAAGCTCCATCTAACTTGTTTTCTGACTTCATAGAGTAAGTCATGGCTGCTTTGACTTGATCAAACCCTAGATTTGACCAAAAACTCAAACTTCACATCTTGTTTTGCTAAGAGTACCAGGAGATGCGCTAGGCTAGGGCACACTGATATATCTGGATATTAGGTAGACTAATTCACATAATATTCCTCAATGAGAGGATTAGGGTTTCTGCAACTGCACTTGCTAGTAACCCCAACGACAGTGTTGTGGTGACTGCTCCTACTAGAAATCCTCACGATAGTTTTTCAATGAGATTAACATCCTTACGACTATGTTTCCTTCCAACTATTAGAATGAGTGAAGGAGGTGTGGGCCCATAACCTATTAGAATATAATGGATGTGCTCATTTTACCATTGATAATATATCTATTGTCACCCAACCATAGGTATAAGCCACCCTCCGAGCACCCTAACCTTGACAGAGAATCACTTCGAAAGAAAACCCTAGGTTAGATAGCCAAACAAAGGGTAGCGCACCTTTCCCCGAGGATATCACACCAAAAAGAACTGATCAGATAATCCAAACCCTAGACAAGAGATAGTCCAAGCCAAAACATAAATGCTAGTTGCAGCTGCTGCACTGGAAGCTCTCCTCCAAAAATGCACACAAAACTGGGCACTGCAGTGTGCACAAGTGTTGCTCTGCAATTCTGAGACTGCCTGCCAGAATGAGAATTGGCCTCCTATATTTATACTAATTATGGCTAACTGCCTAGGATGACTTGTCATTCTGGGTATATGTTTGTTCATTGTATACATTATTATTTATGGTTGACTTCTTATCTTGGAGGCTAAAAGCCTAATATAAATTATCTTCTTGAGATGACAAGTCTTCTAGGGTTATTAGACAACTCATTAGGGTTTCTTCTTGCTTCCCAGAGTATTCTATCCTCGTCAGGTTTACACATGGAGGTAAATACCTCTCGTAGCTGCCATAATATCAATAATGTTTTCATTCCTTTCATCTCCATGTCCATTGTATTTTGTTCCTTTAATGGCCAAATGGACATCCATCCCTCTAATCTCATCCTCCTGACTATAAGTACCCTGTGCCTCTTCCATTCCTTTCGACTCTATGTTGATCTTGATCTGATCTAGTTTTTGTTAACTCTGCAAAATGTGCTACCAACAAAACTTTGACAGGTTAACTGTTTCAACAATTTCATGAAAATATGAACCATTGTGGTTCAATAATATATATCATAATTATTTCTTCTGATTTAATTGAAATTTGAATGCCCATATCAATTTTCTGGGTGTCTATTTAGATTCCACTATCCAAGACCTTTCCAATGCTTTCTCCCATGCTCAATTCTGAGTCTAGAGAAAAAAGTTATGGCTATTTAAAAAACAATTTCCCATTAATTTTTTCGTTCATTTTTCAACTTGGCGCAACTCTACGCTGTAATTATGCATTTTTCCACCTAATCCTTTGGACTTTTCATAGGATCTCAATTGGGTTTCTTCATATACATATTATGGACACTCTATCCAAGTTTCAACTCTTTCTGAATAAACATTTTTAGCATGCCCAGAAATTTAATTAAGCTTTCAGAATGTCTTCTATGGCTCAATATATTTCCATTGACTACTCTTGTGCCTCAATATGATTCCGGAGCAGAAAGTTATGGCTTTTTGAAGTTAGTTGGGTCTTAAATATTACCCTCCATTGTTTGTGTTGTAACATGCTCATAAAAGCTCTATTTGACGAACGATTTACACCATTAATAATCTCTCTCCAAGCTCTTTTATTTAAGCTACAGAGATAGAGTGTGTCTTGGCACACTCTTTTCTCGTGGTTTTTGCGTTGCTAAAAATGCTCTTGAGGGCATAAAAACTGTTCTGCAAAAAGATGACATTCAAATGATATAAAACGTCGCAGAAAATCGTTGGTTTTCTGTTGTTGTTCTCCCTTCGAACGAATTCGTGCCCACAAATTTCAACCTATACACCCATATTTACCATGCGCAGCAACATCACAAGGTAAATCGTGCTTCACACACCTATAACCATTGTGCATCACTTCTTTGTCACACCAATAACTGCACACTACTTTTGCATCGTGTGCCAATATTCATCACACACAGTTTTGGTTCCTGCACTATTACCTGTTGCGTGGATTTTTTGTATCATGTGTTGATATTCTGCACGCATTATACTCTATGCGTTGCACCATGCCAAAGCTTAGTATCTCCACCATGCACCAAAAATCTATGTGCACCACTAACTAAAATGTTACATGACAACATATACCCACATTGCGTGCACACTAGCCAAAATTCTCTACGCTCTGCCAATACTGTGCACACCACACACACCATTATTATTTTTCCACACGGAGCCAAAATTTAGTGCACACACCCACACACCAACATTTTTTCGTGCGACGCCCAAATTTTTTATCGCGCGCACCCGCACGCTAACATTTTTCTGCGCAGTGATGAATTTTTATCTATCATAAGATTTTCACTGTGCCACAAGCATTTTTAGTGCGCCCAACTACGTACATTCACCTTTATGTGCATCGATTCCTCGTGAATTCCACTGCAGAAATCGAGGATTTTTCCAAGATTTTTCCTAACTTTTTCCCCAACTTACCATAGACATTATGCAACCATGAATTTTTTTCAATTACACCCCGATAACACCAATTCAACCTTTGTAACAACAAATCGTTGTGGGTTGACATTTATGCACCAAATTTTTCCCAAACTCAATTCACCAATTGAGAATTTTAATTATAAAACTTGCTCCAACTGTCATGGATTCATCGTGACCTCAAATTTGACCAATTGCAGGTCTGAATTTGTTAGAACATATATTAAATCAATAATATCTCACCACATGGCCAAATTTCTCAATTTTCCCATGAATTTAACAACATAAATTGGGGGTTTTCCCCAATTCCGCACAATTGCTGTTACTTTTTACCATGGACGCTCTGTAACTCGAAATTTGGCCACTTTGAAATCAATCCTCTATGACATTTCGCTTCAACTCACTTGTTCGGACCATCTAGGCTCAACATTGAAAACTAAAGCTTTGATACCATATTGTAATGTCCCCAGCCATCCATTTCGGGCCATGCTATGCCAAAGAAATCTTACGTTCTCTCTTCGAAACATACTGTAACATACCCAGTATCCAACTGAGCTATGCCACATAAATTTTTCGAACTGCATCCAATTAAAATATATGCACACAGAACTCTTGCAGAAGCATTATATATAAAAAATCAACGTAAAAATACATTTGTAAATACACAGATTCACACTGAAATAACAGTAAACATATATATGTAGCATATGCATGAAATACCCATAAAAATAAACATAGTTATAACCGCACATATGATAACCCATAAAAATAAGCACGTAAATAACAATGCAACATGTAAATTTATCACACAATTGGAACTTATCTTGGTAAGAATGTCACCAACTACGTACAGACCTTCCACAAACCTCCCAGCCTTAGACCACACCATTCATCACTCTCAACAATGATTCACCCCCGAGATGGGACTAAACTCCATCCGGGTAAAGGGATTCCTAACCAGGCTAAAGTCACATAGACAATTAGGAAGGACGACTTTGTCTCAGGTGCCAACTCAAAATAACAACCTATAGTCCCTCATTCCCCACATGCCTGTCCCACCCAGGATGTGTTCCCCTTCTCTGCCCAACAGTCCTTCTGCTGCCCCACTACCTTTCGAGCCTTCAGCAACAGGATGAACATGAAGTCTCAGAGCACTGTAGCTGTAGTTTAGCACCTTCAAGAAATCAATTCCCAACATTTCTCTCACTCGGAGAATTTCTCACGGGCCTAACAACCCACCTCTTCAATATCCCATGGGCCCAACAACCCGCTTCTTCAGTCCATCTCCCAAGCTAACCAGACACACCAACACAAAATGGCTATGGATATAGGTTCAGGTACAGTCTGAAGATACGAAGGATAACTAAATGGGTGTGTGCATGCTCATGGATGATTGATTGGATGACTGAATGATGGAAGGAATGATAGGAAGAATGGTGGAAAAGATTGGAAAATGAACTAAGTCCCAACAATATGTATTCATGTCCCCAACTTGACACTTGTCATGTTGGGAGCTACTTTGGCCCCACTTGTCCCCAACTTTAGAACTTAGGATAAAATAATTATCCATACTTTATGATTTAAGAAATATTAATATAATATTCCTTTTTGGCTTAAGCTCCCTAGCTTACCCCTTTTCCTTAACTTTTAGGCCCCTTCCTTTCGCTAACCAGTGGATTTTAGTCCCCCATCTCTTTTATCATGGTCGGTTTGCACGCAACGATCTATTTTATATTAATTATGAGACATTTACAAAAGTAGGCACACTAGCCTTTAACATCTAGGCTCTCTGGCCTAATCAAAGCATAATCACCCTAGCTTATAATAACTAGCTCACCAGCCTATAAAACATAGTATACCCACAAAGGTTCGTTGGCCTCAATATCGTGCATACTTAAGATGTTGTGTGCGATATCCTGGAATGTGCACACTTCATCAATTTGCTGCGCAGTACATGCATGCACTATGCCATGAAAGGTGCATACAGAATATGATATCAAACAACTCACTAGCTTAAGTACATTTGCATTTACATTTACAGCTGGGTTTGGCCGAGGGATATTACACTATTTCTCTACATTTGTTCCGTACTATTGTTCTACATTTACTATCTACTACTGCTAAGAATTTAGTCCCTGCTACTGCTCAAGAATCATTACCTACTCCACTACAGGTTTCTAAGGTGTATGAAACACGTTTCCCATCACATCCACAATTTTTCATTTGAGGTGTAATCATGTTTGGTAGATCTAGGTTCATGACAATATCAACAAATATTTGGGAATGTGTAAAAGTACCCAACTTAATCTGTTCTATATATATTTATAAATATCTACCCAAGGTATTCTTGATGTCTTGAAGGATTGATAACTTCCAAAAGTGTAATGGAAGATCTGAAAGGAAAAACCAAACTGGAATTTTGGTGGAAAAGATAGTGTTGGGGTTGAAATCTAGGAACCATGGGCTAACAAATAGGCCCTCACTACCCCAAAACCAAAGACCCTCCTTAATAAATTTTTGATAATTGGCAATGTTTAAAAGCTAAACGATAAAGAAACCTTTGGTACAAAGATATACCTCAAAGTCCTTTATCTAGGTTGAGTGGAGTCACTGGTACATGTTTGATGTAGGAGGCCAAAATCCATTTAATCCACAAATTCTCTCTTTTGATTCAGAATATGTGAGTAGGTTTGGGATCTCATGTTTGGAAGCCTCTTGCATTATAACCTCATCTAATTTCTCTATGATGTATGCACTACAAAGATGAGGGTTCAAAGGATCTCAAATGGAGGGTTTATTTTTGACTACATCCTTGAAAGGGCATGCATTTCAGGAAGAAGGTACTCCACTACCAACCACTCCTTCAAACATAGGCAGAGCTAAACAAAGAGTTGAGTATTTGCAAGTGTAGTTGATATTAATGTTATAACTTGAACACAAGTTGAATTGTTCCTTCGCAAAGACAATTTGGAGAGAGGTGTTTAAGGGATTAAACATTCATGGTGTATGAAACTCAAACACTTTAGAGAATTGTATGAGGAAGTGGGCAAGAGACTCATTGTTTAAATATTTCTTAAACCTTCCCCACTTTGTTTTATGGAGAATTTGGCTCTAGAGCAATCAAACTTTGTTTAAGGACAAGACCTGTAGCTGAGAGTTTCTGGCTCACAAAATCAGAGTGGCGTTTAAGAAAATATAGAAATCATCAATTTCTAAAGTTCCTAGGACTAGAAATGCTCTAGTTTTCAATCAATATGCGGCTTGGCGTTATTTTGATGCTGTTAGAAAAGGGTCTCTTGCTCAGTGTGGAGTGGGAATGGTATTGTTTCTTTCACATAAAACATTTTTATTGTTTAAAGTTGGGTGTTGTGACTGGAAGAAAATCCATGGTAGAATCGATTGCACTTTGAGCATCACTAGTTTATCCTAGAGATATTGGAATCTGACATCTCTAGGTTGCAAGGGAATTTAAGGTAGTGGCTGAATGGTTTCAAGGAAAACCTCATTTGGAAAGCCTTGTTTTGACTTCTTCGGAACATGAGATTAGGGAGATGCAAAAGTATTTTGTCTCAGTCTCAGTCGATCACATTTGTAGAAGTTTCAATCAACAAGAAGATCTTCTATCAAAATAAGCTTTTGTTTTAGACGAAGGGTTCATGGTATGATCAAAACATATAGGCGAGAAGGATCTACCCGAGTTTCAAATGCATCTATATTAATCATGTTTTTTTATTGGTTATAGTAATGAAATTAAGTATGTCTTGTGTAATATATTTTTTTTCCTCTATAGGATTATTTTGTAGTGTATTTATCTATGCTAGTTTATAGGATGGTCTTGTGTTAGCTAGCCTTTTATAGGGTCCTTCCAAAAGTGTGATTGAAGGTTTTTATGTTCATGACTTAGGTAAAGAGGAACACTTAGATATGTATTTTGATTTGAAATAAAATAGCAATTATAAAGATTATTTTTTTTTAAACATTAAAAAAACTTTTAACACAAGTCATTTAAATATTATAATAATATTATAACCTCAATAAGTTTTTAAGTAGTTATTTCCCTCATACTTAATAACATAATTAATATCACATGATTAATATGTAAGAAAATAAATTAGTTATCATTTAAATAATTATTTCCCTCATACTTAATAACATAATTAATATGACATAATTAATATATAAGAAAATAAACTAGTTATCATTTAAATAGTTATTTCCCTCATACTTAATAACATATTAACATAATTAATATGTAAGGAAATAAACTAGTTATCAAAAATACAAATCAGAGTGATTGTCAATCACCCAGAACATCGTTTAGTACAACATTACTGGTGCCCAAACCAAAATGCTGCCTGGAGAAAGTGGAAAGATAAAAATGGATGGGAGGCAGCCCCACCTACACAGCAATGGGATAATTTCACCAAAGAACTGAAAACAAGGAAACTCAGACAAGTTACAGGGTCAGATATATTGAGATGGGGACACACAACCAAAGGGCAGTTTACAATAAAAGAAGGATACTTCATACAATCACAACAAATTCATCAAATTGCTCAGCCACTGTGGAAAAAGATTTG
>JZKD02S1727395.1:318502-357446 GCA_000966675.3 Picea glauca
AAAATTCTTCCATTGTGCAAATTTTTGATATGTGAAAACCCTATGCGTCTGTGTATGACCAGGGCATCTTTGTACTCATATGAATGGTCGATATTGTTTTAATAATTCCTGAAATCGAAGCAATTCTGTAATGGATTGATCAATCCACTCTGTAAGCATTTGATTTAGGGTGGATATCGTAGTGTAACTCGGACGGTTCAAGGCTCGACGGTACTAATCATCCAGGAGACGGATGATCAAAATCCGAGTGGTATATCAAACAGCAAAGGGTCAACTATCCAGAACGCAGCGGAAAATGGAGGGTCCAAGTTTCAATGCGTTTGGTGAATTCCGGTGAAGCCAAGTGTCCGTTGGTGTGTGGAAACGGAGAATGGAGGGTTCAAACCCCGAGGCAACTTGGTGATTTCCGCTGGGTGCTACGTGGTGCTTAATATATGGAAACRGAATTTGCATGGGAGGTATAATCCGTACGGTAAGTCATTTTCCGTTGGGGCCTTTGGTCATATTTGAAATTCATGTGGTGTTAAAAATGTGAATGAAAAGTTCTTTCCGCTGAGGCTTAAGTAGACTCGGGCGTGTGCAAAAACAAAAAGTGTTTAATTTGCCAAATTCGGCAATAGTCCTGCCAAAAGAACAGGATTGCCAACCTAGTGATAGTTAGCTAAATTTAGCCCTGTCAAAGAATGATGAAGACCATATACAAGAAAGATTCCAGTACAACAAATGGCGGAATCGAAGATCTGCTTCGACATAGCAGGTGGTGCGTGCATCAATCTTTTGTCAAATTTCAATAATCTACATGTTAAACTTGTTACAACTCAAGAACAATATTATGAAATACTATGTGTAATAATTCTTGTAGTTTTTCTTTGGTATCTATGTCTCAATCGTAGCATTAGTTGCCTTTCATTTTAACAAGGAAACAAGGAATTTAGTTGCCTTTCATTTTAACAAGGAAACAAGGAATTTAATCAAGAGATATGCTTTGTCATGGTGTTATTAGAAATTTACTCTTTAGTCAAGCCAAAATCATTCCAAAATCATTTAGTAGGATGTTAAGTTTTTTCTACCATATTTTAAGGCTTGGATTAGGCAATTTGACCAAAATTGGATTGTGTTGACATGTTGGTGGAGGATTGAATTAGAGAAAAACTCTAGATGAGGAGGTAGAGAGTGGACGGTAATGTTGAGGATCCCAATATAAACAATGGGGAAACATTACTAGTCATTTAAATGTTTTTGCTCATTTATTCATAATGTTCTCTTTTCAATATAATGTGTTATTTATAAAATAACACATTATATACATATATACTCTATTATAGTGTTTTCCTATTTCCAAAAATCTCGGGGTCATGTTTCCAATGCATATTTGTTTTAAAAAATTGTACCAATTTCCTTGTATCTTGCAACTTAGAGGATGATAATAAAATGGTTTAAGGAAATGGATTGAGGATAATAATAATAAAAGGGTTAATGAAGAAGCTCGATTTAGGAATCAACATGTACAATTGATCACTTTGTTCTAAAAATTTCATCTCATGATAATAGATTTACACTCAAAGAATTGAATCCTACCAATAAAAATGAAATATTAAGAAACTCCCTATCAAAAATTCAGATCCACAATTATTGAAACAAAGGATTGAATATCCAAGAGTGTAGACATAGCATATTAGAAGATTGAATCCAATCAACAATGATGTGGATAGTAAATCTAATAAAAGAGAAATATTGAATGTGAATCAATGTACTAAGTTTGTACAAGCAATCCCATCTCTTTCTATTATGCTAAAAGAAGGATTACATCCACTCTACTCTACTTACACAACAACTCTTCATAATCCCACATTGCAAATCACATTGACTANTTTCATATGTCGAGGCTTTGAGTCTATCATTAGACTAAGCTTGGAAGGGGATCCCATTTGTTCATGTTTCGAAAGCATTGAGCCTTTTTTATGTGTAGTTGAAGAGACATAGGAAATTCTTGAGTCATATTATGTCTTGTCTCTTCATTCCTTATCATCTAGTATTCTGCTTTGAGTCAGTCGTCCCCCTCATCCAACAATAGGGATATGGTACCATTTTTTTTTCATCTTATATCTTCTTGAGTTATCACTTTGCACCGAGGGAAGAGAGACATTGCTTCTCTTATTTCCAATAGGTCATCATGCATCGAATCTCACACATTATCTATAGATGATTCCGAAGCAGAGCTCTTTGGTAGACATTAGCCTCGTTGGTGGCTATCTCACATATGACAAGGATGAGTATCATTGGGACTTGATTGGATGATCCCTGTAATTGTTTGAATTTAGAACTTCTTTCACAGTGATAGGTTATGCTCGTACCTTATGACCCATTGCCATTATTGGTGGTGTTCCTTCGCATTTAGAAGGTGTTTACATTATTTCCATCTTATTAAGTGACTCTCTCCCTTGTGTTGACATCAACACATTTANTAAATCCCAACTAGCATTTAGTCAACCGACACCCTTTAGTTATGCCTTCACTAAAAAGTACAATAATGCATCCTTCCAACATAGGACATTTCACAGTGAGTTCCACTTGAAGGTTTTTTGTTGATCACTCCCATTGGGATAATCATTTGGCTCCATGGTTACATTGATCCTTTCATTATGAGGATTCTAACATGACAACTTTGGGGTAAACTTCTGTTGTTTTAGGGGTAGTTGTCCTTTCTTTCTAATTGTTATTTCAATCTTTCTTTATTGATGATTTTTAGTTTTTAGGAAAAAAATTATGTTTCCCTTTAGAGTTTTTCCTTTCAGTTATTTACCTTTTATCCTTTTCTTAACTGCCACTAATTTTTTCCAAATTATATCACCATGTTGTTGTCTCTTGTGATGTTTTTATTTTCATAGTATACTTCTTTTCCACTTTTCTATTCTTGGGTTAACTCTATGTGTATTATCTTTCATATGTCGAGGCTTTGAGTCTATCATTAGACTAAGCTTGGAAGGGGATCCCATTTGTTCATGTTTCTAAAGCATTGAGCCTTTTTTATGTGTAGTTGAAGAGACATAGGAAATGCTTGAGTCATATTATGTCTTGTCTCTTCATTCCTTATCATCTAGTATTCTTCTTTGACTCAGTCGTCCCCCTCATCCAAAAATAGGGATATGGTACCATTTTTTTTTCATCTTATATCTTCTTGAGTTATCACTTTGCACCGAGGGAAGAGAGACATTGCTTCTCTTATTTTCAATAGGTCATCATGCATCGAATCTCACACATTATCTATAGATGATTCCGAAGAAGAGATCTTTGGTAGACATTAGCCTCGTTGGTGGCTATCTCACATATGACAAGGATGAGTATCATTGGGACTTGATTGGATGATCCTTGTAATTGTTTGAATTTAGAACTTCTTTCACAGTGATAGGTTATGCTCGTACCTTATGACCCATTGTCATTGTTGGTGGTGTTCCTTCGCATTTAGAAGGTGTTTACATTATTTCCATCTTATTAAGTGACTCTCTCCCTTGTGTTGACATCAACACATTTACGAGAGGGTCGAGTGTACAAATTGGGTGGTAGTAGGTAGTGGATTTCGATGAGACCCTTTGTGTTTAAATTTTTCAGTGGGAGGTTTATATTTATTTGAATCCATTTCCCATTGGATAGAATTTGGTATCACAAGTCAACTTACATGATATTCTTGATCAACTTACAAGACCTTTTCTTCTTCCACACAATTATAGGGGTATATTGGGTATACTCTTTCAGTTCCAAGAGAGAATCATTTACAACTTGCAAAGTTATCATAGAGCATAACATATTTGGTTATCATTTACATTTTGATCATATATTTGGGTCCCTTACATAGAATCAAATTCAATGAGCCTATTTCGAGCGGCATGCAAGGACTCATTATTTTTAGCAGGTCGAGCATCGAGGCTCCCATGTCAATTCTGATCACACATTTAGAATCCTCAGACAAAATCGAATATAATAAGTATGATATCATTGATATGCAACAAGATTCTATTGTTAGCAGTGTCTATTTTTAGACATTTGGCACATGGCGGTGGTCTCCTAGTCACCTTAGACATATTTGGGAGTTTCCTACTTTTTAGGAGTGGGACCCTATTTTAATAGTTTATATTTATAGAACAAGTGCTCTCTTCCAAAGGTGACNCTAAAAAACACTAAAAACACTAAAAACCCTCAATTAAATTGTCAACCCTGGGTAAGTAAACTTAGACTTGTAGCACTATATGTCCCAAGGTAGAAAGGCTAGAGGTAGTATAGTCGAACTAAGGAAATGGGCTATCTAAGAACTAATCTATTGAAGCAAAGGCTATTAATGATCAAAACCTGCTAAGAAACTTAAACTATGTACCCTAAGTAACTTTTGAACAAAGGATCGATGGATAGTCCTAAGAAATAAAATGAAAACCCTATTTAAAGAAAACTAACTTAATCATGACAATAAGGAAAAGAAAACTATCTATTTAGTCTACCTAATAAGAAATAACAACAACAAACTACTTTAATTAACCTACTCAAATTCAATAAACAACTATCCTATTAAAGCAAGTAAGTAGATAGGCAACTACCCTATCAAAGCAAGTAAACAAGTAAGCAATCAACTAACTAACATATGATAACTTCTGCATCAAGTAAACTATTCAATATTACTCAATAAGCAACTAATCAAACTAATAAGCAAGTTAACTTACTTCTAATTTACCAAAGGAATGCTTAATCTACTAAATTCAAAGCATCATTACAATAAAATTAATCAACAACTACTCTTTAATAAACGACAAGAAACTATTATTTAATCTACCAAAGCAACAAGACTATCAAATCTGCAAAAGAAAGGAAACTATCCTCTAATCTATGAAAGAAAGAAAACTCAAATATAGTGTTGATGGTTATGTCTATGGTGTCGTATGATATCACGATGGCATTTAACAATTAACGATAACTCAAGAGGGATAAACTCAATATTGACTTTGATAGCAAAGTGAAAAGTGTGAATTAGACAATCCAATGAGTACTTAGCCATTATAGAAGCAACATCAACTACCTTGCATATCGATGTGATTATTCGATCTATGTACTAATCATCAACAATATGAAAAAACTATTATTATTTAATTCAATTGCATTCTATGCTAGTGTAAGAAAATTCATACTACTTAGAGATTCATAACTGAAAACTAAATTCAATAATCAAACTTCAAATTAAAATTGCAACCTAGATCTAGAAAGGAAATTGCATGAAATAAATTAAACTAATCCTATTTCAACAATTTAAATTGCAAATGGAAAATACTCATAAAAACATAACTTAAATCTTATTTCTATTTCAGCATATGACAAGAAAATAAATAAGAAAACTACATAACAACTAAATAAGCAAAAATAAATAGCAATTAGATAAGAAAACTAGAAATGAAAACTAAAACTAACAACTATCCATCCACCAAAACTTGCCAAAGAAACCATGAACTAAATACTCTATTTTAACTCTGTTTTTAAACTCTATTTCAGCATATGAAAAATCTATCTATCATCTAATTATACACAGGGGTTAGTATCCAAACTTGGAAGTTGGTTTCTACTAATTAAAAGGTCATTTCATATTAACACTAGCCTTCATAATAACCTGCAAAACTGAACTAAAGAAATTAAATTATAAACACAATTTACACAGTAAATAAACACAATAAAACTCATATACAGGAAATAAAGGAAATGACGATTACATTATATAAATTCACAAACAAATAAACTAAATATTCACCCATACCACTGGTGGGTCCCCCAACAGGTCGTGGCTACTCCTCAATGATGAATCACGAGCTCAAGCAACAATATTTCAACATTAAAATTAAAAACACAGTTTTTCACAGTTTTAGCAAAATATGTTTGAAAATGGAAAAACAGAGTTGAACTATTCTTTTTCTCTCCTCCCTATTTGTGTGACCACTGATGTGGTATTTATGGATTTTACAATATGATAGGTCGGCCACTGGAAGGTTCGACCTCCTCTAAAAATAGTAAATTGCATTCAATGCATCTTAACCGTCGGTGGTTTCTAGAAACAAAGTGAGCCAATAAACGCCCAACATAACAACCCAATTCGAGTTGTCAGAAGCTCAGTAGATGGAGGCCACGAGAACAAGAAAAAAACATGTCTCTGATTGTCCCATCGCTGGTTGCCAATGTGATAACCACAAATTTCCCATGGTTTTAGTGCATGATGAAGTGTGAGATAGAGTACTGGATGGAGTGTCGGATGGAGTATTGGGTAGAGTGCCAGATGCAAAAACGACCTGGAATTTTTCCCCGTGACAAACAAAATGCAAATTAGTTTCCTGGAATCATTAAAACGTGTTGAAGTATACTCAAAACCATCATAAAATATCAATCATATGTACCTGGTATGAATCATGATGATTGAATAAAAAAACTCTTCAAAACTCTTCAAAACAGGAAAATACACATACAATATTGGCCAAAAAGGATCTAATCATCATCATTAAATTAGCCATGTCATGGGCCCAACATTACCCCCAAACCTAATATTTTGTAGGTCCCACTGCAAAAAAATAGGAATTTCCCCTCATGACTAAGCTTGCTGAGAAGGATTAGCTTTAGAAGCTGCCCCTTCTTGCCGTGAAGATTTTTTCTTGTGCCTCTTGTGTTGCTTCATTTATGCCCTGAGGTTGCAGTTTGTTTTGGTCATCTCGTCAACCAACCTTCGAAGGGAATTCATATTTTCTTGGATGATTGCATTATCATGGTGAAGATTCATGTCCAAAGTCTTCCTATATTCCAATGGTTGCAGTAGGTGAAAATTGTCTTCTTGTAATTTCTCAATGGTTGGAGCAGGATCAGATATCTCAAAGGAGGGTTTATATCCCTTGAAATATGTAGAGTTTATATCATTCTTAGGATCTGGGGTAGGCATCTGTGAGGTAGGATTAATAGGGGATTGATGAGGAGAATTAGGTTCAGATTTTTTCTTTTTTTTAGGCTTCAATTCATCTGCAGACACTTCCCTAAGTCTTGTGTGAGGGCTTTCAAGATCGGAGGACACTTGGATAGGGTCCTAAGTAGTCAGGGGTTTTGCATAAGGATTTCCTCTTGGATTGTGAGTACTCTTTAGAATAACTCCTCTATGACATCGATTAACTCCTCTCCTATTTCTGGGAACTGTAGAAAAGTCTTATTGAATTACTTCTTGTAGATTTTTGGGTGTAGGATCAAGAGATATTGAATGCATCTGAAGATTAAAAATAGGCTTCTTGGCATTTTTGCTCAATGAGGCTATAGGGGTATCAACAAGCTTCTTGGATTTTTGTTCCGGTAAAGAAATGGCTTGTGTAGGAGGGTTTGGAGTTTTTAGAGAGTGGGTTTTGGATGGATAAATAGTCCTTAAATCCAGTGTCTTTTTTCTAGTCCTGATTGTCAAGTGAGGGTTTGCAAATTGGTAAATGAACTCATCCCAAGTTTGCCCCTATTTTTCCAATTCAGCTAAAACAAGGAGTTTGATAAGGACATGGTGAAAGAGGCTATTGTGGGGGTTGGTTACATTCTTCCTCACTTGAGTGGACATATTCTCCAAGCTCTTTAAAAAGTAGAAGGGAAAATTCAATGGTTTATTGATCTGAAAGTGAGCTAACAATCAAAAGTGACATGATTTAAAGGTGGAATATCTACCTTCACATGTGATCAAATTGGTGATGACTATGAGAGGGTTGATTAGCTCCTCTTTTATCCACTCCTTGGAGTATCCTTTATCCCCAGAGATATTCTAAAATTCTAGTTTAGAAACCTTATTATATCTTGATCATAGCAACTGGTGGTTTTTAAACCATCTATCCCCCATTCTTGGAAGATTTGTGGCTATGGCTATAGATTCCTCTGAGATCCCAAAGGTGAGAGACCCCATGCATGTTTTCTTCCCATAAAAACATAGGTAAAATTGCATTGAAATGCCATCATTGTGTCCCTTCAAGTGGGACCAAAGCGCCCCCCCATCCTACGCACAAAAATACTTCCCTGCACTGTACAAACTGAGGGATGATGAAGAGGTCTGCATAGGAAGACAAATCATATTGTTTGGGCATCGTGATAGTGTGAAGCAATGGTTAGAGGGAGAAATTCATAGAGGATAGGTGCAATCATGCCAAGGAATGGCATGATTGAGTAGAGGCTGAGTGTAATTAAAACATGGGAATGAAATGAACAGAGGCTTAGTGTGTTTGAAACAAGGCCGAATGGAAATGAGTAGAGGTGAGTGTGAGGAAAAATGGGATAACCCAATTGAGATATCGTCAATTTATGAGTGCGCATAGGGTCCAAAATGGTTTCACACATGCACTCACGAGTTTCCATGTGTGGGCGATTTGAAATTTGAAGGCATGTTTTTGGGGGAAATCATAATGATCAGAGGTTAGATCAATGTCCAAGTATTTGACTTAGAAATTTGATCATGAAAATGTCTAAGGTTTTCATCATTCAATATTGATTGCCATGAGCTAATTCAATTAAATTCCATTGATTCATGGTTACCTAAAATTGTGGACAGTTACTGGTGTATATTTTCATATGGAGCTTCGTTCGACATCTCATACGACACTTCATACAACACCTCATATGAAACTTCATACGACACTCCATATGGAACTCCAGATGGTACCTCTGTATGAAATGCATTTTTACCTACTGTAATGGATAGCCTGCTATGATATCCCCAAAAATAAAATATTTTTGGAAATTTAAATTTGCTGGAAATTTATTTCTGTTTTTAGTAAATTCGAATTTGGAATTTTTTTGCCATTTATGGCAATTCCGAAGTTTGAATTTGATATTTGTAATTAAGTATTGTGATTGTTGGGCAGATATCTAATTGGACTCAAATAAATACTTGATTATGACACTTGTATAAAAACAAAATATTTATATTAACTACAGGAGGACAAATGGAACAACCATGTTAAAATTAGCTGACCATGACTCCATCAGTTGGGAACATGTTGGAACTACCTCTGGGCTGATTATTACAAGTGGAAAATAAGAGATTTGGCCATTGGCAGCCCCTAAAAATCAAGGACTTAGAAATATGTGAAAATACCCCAAGGGAGGGAAAAAGACCTGGGCAAAAATTGATAAATAACATATGCGAGGAGGCAGGACGCTGCCAAGTATGCTAGGGAAAAAGATTTTGGAGTTCTCTTGTTGTTATGAACACTACGGATTGAGTGTGAGGCAAGAGGAATCTACCGAAATAGATTTTCCTTGTTGTTATGAGCACTACTGAGTAAGAGTGAGGCAAGGGGATAATTGTTGGAATTGTGGACATTACTGAAGAGAAGTCTTCCAAGTTCACCCTCATGGATTCAGGGTCAGGCTAGGGGGAGAATCGGGAAAGTGGTTTTAGCTGCCCTATTCTACGGTTGGGAGGAACATGGTTGTTCCCTTTGTATTTCCACAAAACTGGTTCAGATATGTGGCTCTACTCCTTCTCTGTCTGAATGACTTTATATAATATGCAATGTATGCGTTAAATCTGAACCGAAATGATTTCCATTTTCTGTTTGAATGATCATATATACGATGCAGTGTATTCGTTAAAACTGAATTGAAATTATGTTTCATCTCTTTGAATTTTTTAGGCACAATGGTAATGCATCTATTTAATTCAGTATGGATACAATAACCTGGGTGAAAACCTGTATAAAAAGGGAAAAAATGATAGAATGCCTTACAAATTTAATATGAAATAATGATTTTATGCTTGAGTTAATCTTGGATGAATACCAATTTTCTGTCTTTAATTGTTAGGACAATCGGAAGTAAATTATATGGTCAAAATTCTGGAATAGTTCCTTCATAAACTAGGATTATTACCATGGAGGCAGTGGTAGGGTAATTACCAGTATTTTGAAACCCCAGTATACAAAATTTACCCATTGTCAATGGAATTGAACCTGAGAACTTTACATAGGGTATTTTTACTTCAGTGAAAAAAATATTGCGACATGTTGTGATAATGATCGGGGTTTTGGGGTTTGAAACCCTGGATGCATAACCAAATGAAACACAAAATGCCTAATTGCGAAATGCGAGAGGGATGTGGGCCCCACATTTTCGGGGTTTCGAGGTTTAGGAATTCGGGTACTTTAGAGCCCTTTTCTCTTGTTGAGATGTGTTTTAAAAGGATGTGGGCCTTTGGAAATGCATAGATTCCATACAATGCATAAAAACTTAGACTGTACAGACAACAAATATGGAATTTCAGTAGAGAAAAACTTTCTAACTAAACCTTAGTAAATTAACGGGGATAAGGTGGGCCAGGATGGAGATGAGTGGATGTGAGATAGAGTGGAAGACAGATGGTAGAAGGTGAAAGGTAGATACAATCATGAGGATATGGTAGGGCAACCCACACAAAGTCTCCCATTCCGAACCCCCTCCCCCTTATTAAAGGTAGAAAGGAAAAGGGGGTCCGGAATCCAATGTTGATCGTAGAACCGAGCACTCTGGTCTAAGCCGTCGAAACTTGCGCGCTCATTTCAGGTCCCCCCCCCCCATTTGTTAAAGGTAGAACGATGAAGGGGGTCCGGAATGGAAACTTGGTCGTAGATCTGGGTGCGCAGATTATGGCCACCCAGATTTTCCCGCCACTTAATGAAACACGCATTTAGCCTTTTCGCATTARATCAACGGTCCCAATTMTTTTGGGATTTCATGAACCGGAGGTTCGCGATACAACGACTCCGAAATAGCGAAACTCAAAGAGTGAKATCAACAAMTCTTTTTGCTTYTCATCTAATGGTCGCTACTCCTCCTGAGCTTCTAAACGCTGAAAGACGACCAGTCTTAATCTCCATACATGTCTCCGAGATCCAACGGTCCACGGGATTTCAGAGCTTCCCCACGAATAAAGTTCACCGTTCGTTTAATCTTCTCAAAGGATATCTGGCCAAAATGACTTGGCGTTCTTCCACTTGAACTTGACCTTTGCGAGATGAATTCGTTCCCCGCCTCCCTTTGAATACTTCAAAGTTGATATCCCTTCTAAGATTTATCTCTCTGAACATCAAAAGTTCCTTCGATCTAAGACTAGATATCGCCTATATACGTTTGAGTATGCTAGAGTGGTTTGAGAGTTAAGGGAAGTAATAGAATTCAAAAAAGGAATTTACCCACAGAAGATTTTCTATTTGAAGCAGGTTAGACTGGTGTAATAATATCCTTATGGACAGATATGAATTGTTCCTTCTCTTAAATTCTAAGCCTAATGAAATTGATTTATGTCATAGAAAGAATTTTTTTTTTGGTGAATTTGGGGTTCATTACATATGGTATCAGAGAAAACTATACAACACTTGGCCTAAACAAGACCACATTAGCTGCTTAGTATTTATTCTGATTTATGTAAAACTAATAAATCTTATGGTTACAAATAGAAAGCCCTTTCTATTTTTTGTAAATTATGGCATCTCAGGAGGGTGCAAAAATTAGGATGGAAGGAAATCCGTAGCAAGGACCTCCTAGAGATCCAAGACATAACAACGATGGAAGCTCACCCATGGAGGTGTTGGAAACAATGAGGAATCTTATTGTTGAACTGCAGGTTTTCAAGACTGACAATGAAAAATTGAAGAAAGCACATCAGGAATAACAAGAGATAAATGAGGTCCTGCTGTGTAGTATAGCAACCAAGAAAATCCCAAAAGGTGATAACCATGATGAGGAGGTCAGAAAAAGGGCCTCCAAGAATTCTATTGCGGAAATAGAAAAAGGAGATAGTTCGTCTCAAGGGACACCTTCAGTTGAAGACAAAACTATACTAGATAGAAAAAGAAAACAAACAGACCACCTTGAAGGAGAATTTAAAAAGATCAAACCAACTACCTTTGAAGGAGAATCCAGGACAGGAGAAGAAGTTGAGGCATGGCTATTGGACATCAAAAAATACTTCCAGATCTACAACTATTCCAACAACATGAAGGTCAGAATGGCCATCCAGAATCTGAAGGGGAAGGCCAACATTTGGTGGCAGGACTTGAAATTGGCTTAGGGCCTAAAGGAGAAATAGTTGGAATGGTCCGACTTTAAGAAGTATTTCAAAAAACAATACCTTTATGAAAGCTATTATGAAAGGAAGATGGAATAATTTTACGAGTTACGACTCCGACAGATGACGATGGAGGACCTTATAAATAAATTTCTAGAATTAATAAGGTTCATACTTTATATCCGGGAGGATAAGGTAAAAATACAATGACTCTTAATCTATTTACCACAAGCCTACTAGGACATAATTGAGTTTGACAGCCCCAAATCCTTGAGTGAGGTATTCAGGAAAGCACAAATGTGCTATGACTAGTACAAACAGTGGGTAGAGTTTCCCAAGACCTAGAAGGATAAGAAGCAAGATGGAATGAACCAATGGAAGAAGGGATACTAGCCAACTCTTTATCAGAATGCAGCAAAAGGTTTCCCAAGGAAGGATTTTCACTCCAATCAACCGAATATGCAAGGTAGTAGTAAAATGGTGAACCTAGGAATGAAGAAGTTTGGGGACAACTCCCGCAAGCCATTAAAGTGTTGGGAGTGTGGAGAACCTCATCTAAGGAGGAACTGCTGATGTTTAATTGTGGAAAACAAAACTGTTGTTCACAATTTGTAGGAAGCCTCGACAGTGGGAGACATGGGTAGAAGTATGCATCGGATAAATGCAGCCATAGATGGTCGACCAGATGACCACCAGTCCTCAGTGGTAGAAATCGAAGGTAAAATCAATGACACTCGAATTTCTGTTTTAATTGACCCTAGAGCTAGGTTAAGTTATATTACTCCCAATGTAGTAGAGTCGAATAAACTTAAGTAACTAAAGCATGCAAAATCATGGCTTGTACAACTAGCAACATGCACTAAAAGGAAAATAGTTAACTTTATTTCTGATCTCGAGTTCAGCTTAGACGGTCAAAAGATAAGGACCAATCTGAACATCCTACCACTAGGATCTTATGATATGATTATCAGGATGGATTGGTTGGAACAACACAAAGCAGTACTAGACTTTTATACAAAGATACTTATCTATAAAGATAATTTTGGCACTGTTAGAACCGCCCAAGGCATACCAAAACCCATATCAGTCAGACAAGCTTCAGTGATGCAACTCAATAAATGTATTAGAAAGGGATGTCAAGTTTACGCCATCCAAGTGACGGGTCTATTAGAAAAGGAAGATAAGCCCAAGTTAGAAGACTTTGTTGTCCTATGTGAATTCAGAGACATGTTTGTGGATGAGATAGTAGAATTACCTTCTAGAAGGGAAATAGATTTCTCTATAGACTTACTACCCGGATCAGCCCCTATCTCAAAAGCACCCTACCGAATGAGTCTACCAGAACTGACAGAATTAAAAATACAATTACAAGAATTGTTGGAAAAAGAGTATATCAGACCGAGTGTCTCTCCATGGGGAGCACCAGTCCTCTTTTTGAAAAAGAAAGATAGTACTCTAAGACTATGTATCGATTATAGACAAATGAACAAAATGACTATTAAGAACAAATACCCCTTACCAAGGATAAATGATCTGTTTGATCAAGTGGGTGGCGCCAAGATCTTTTCAAAGTTGGATTTCGATCCGGTTATCATCAAAATAGGATAAAAGACGAGGACATAAACAAAATAGCTTTTCGGACAAGATATGGACACTACGAATTCGTAGTCATACCTTTTGGACTCACTAACGCGCCAACCACATTTATGTGCCTGATGAACAGTATTTTCAGTCAATACTTAGACAAGTTTGTGGTAGTATTTATCGATGATAGTCTGGTCTATTAAAAAATGGAGGAAGAACATGATGAACACTTAAGGATAGTGCTACAAATGTTGAGAAAACACAAACTGTACGCCAAATTTGACAAGTGTGACTTTTATCAAAAAAAAATACAATATCTAGGACATGTAATTTCAACAGAAGGCATTGTCGTAGAATGGAATGGCCATTATGGAATGGCCAGTACCTAAGGATGTAGCATATATCTGATCATTCATGGGAATCACTGGATATTACCGTAGGTTTATAGAAGGATTTTCCAAGATAGCCTACCCTATCACATCATTACAAAAGAAATGGACCAAGTTTAACTGGTCGCAAAAGTGTTAATATAGTTTTGACAAGCTGAAAGAAGTATTGACATCGGCGCCCATTTTGAAGGTAGTAGACCCAAATAAAGACTTCACAGTATGTGTTTATGCAAGTAAAGAGGGACTAGGTGGTGTCCTAACTTAGGAAGGACACATTATTTTTTATGAGTCTTGGAAATTAAAGGAACATGAGCGAAATTATGTCACTCATGACTTAGAATTGGCAGCGGTAATACACGCATTAAAAATGTGGCGACATTACATAATGGGAAGGAAATTTCTACTATTGACAGATAACAACAGTGTGAAATATCTGGTTAGTCAACCAGAGCTCAATGCACGGCAAGCCAGATGGTTATCCTTCTTGAGAGAATTCGACTTCGAAGTCATACATATGAAGGGCAAGGAAAATAAAGTAGTAGACGCTTTAAGTAGAAGAGTCCATTGGTTATTTGAAGTAAATATCAGCAAGGCAGAAAGTGATCTAGAACAAAAGGTAAGGACGACCGGTATTAGCGATGGAAATTACCCTAAGATGATGGCAGAATTACAAAACAATACCATAGACTCAGATAAACCAGATCTAAGTATCGACAAGAAGGGATTATTACGATTTGAAAATAGACTTTACATACCAGATTCAACAGAGTTAAAATTAACAGTTTTGGATGAAGTGCATAAGAAACCATATTTTGGTCATCTAGGTTACCAAAAAATGATAACAACACTTAGAAAACTATTTTACTAGCCTATTATGAAAGAAGAAACAATAGAGTACTTGTCTAGGTGCCAAGATTGTCAGCAAGTTAAGGCCGAACACCAGCATCCAACTGACCTATTACAGCCATTACCAGTACCAGAATGGAAATGGGAGACCATATCATTGGACTTTTTAATAGGTTTGCCTAAAACTCAAAAAAATAATGATTTTATCATGGTTGTAATCGATAAACTCATTAAGTTTGCACACTTTATTCTTTTAAAGTCTCCTTTTAAAGATATAAACATTGCTAAAATATTCATGAAAGAAATTTTTAGATTGCATGGTATTCCTAAAATGGTGATTTCAGATAGAGATGTAAAATTTACATCCGCTTTTTGGAAGAAATTGTTTGCAGGGATAAACACTAACTTGAATTTTAGTACAAGCTATCATCCACAAATGGATGGATAGACCGAAAGGACACACCAAATAATAGAGGATATGCTTCTCATGTACATAAGAACAAAACCAAGCAAGTGGGAAGACTACCTGCACTTGGTAGAATTTGCATATAAAAATGGGTACCAAACTCCGGCTAAGTTGAGCCCTTTCAAAATACTGTATGGAAGAAAGGGTATGACTCCAATTAGCTGGGATAACTCAGCTGACAGACTCATGATTGGACCATAAATGCTCCAAGAAATAGATAACATGGTAAGAAAGGTACAACAAAACTTGAAAGAAGCACAAGATAGACAGAAGAGTTATGCAGACCAGAAAAGGAGACACTTGGAATTTCAAGTGGGAGACCATGTTTACTTGAAGGTCAAAGCCCGAAAGAGCTCGCTGAAGTTAGGGAACTATTCCAAGATGGCACCCAGTTTTTGCGGGCCCTTCGATATACTAGCTCGAATTGGACCCGTAGCATACCAACTTGCACTTCCAGCGAATCTAAGAATTCATAATGTATTTCATGTTTCTTTATTGAAAAGGTATATTCATGACCCTACTCATAGGATTGATCGGAACTTGGTGTAGGTGGAACCCGAAGGCGATTTCTAGGTGGAGCCCCTATGCATTCTAGACCGGAGAGAAATAACACTTCAGAACAGAGCCGTCGCTCAGGTAAAGGTGCAATGGAAGCACTTTAGTCCTGAGGAGGCCACGTGGGAGTTGGAGGGAGATTTGCGGAAATATCATCCAACCCCGTTCCAAGAAGGGAATGAACACTGAGGACATTGTTTTACTGAAGGGGGAAAGGATGTGATATCCCCAAAAATAAAATATTTTTGGAAATTTAAATTTGCTGGAAATTTATTTCCGTTTTTAGTAAATTCGAATTTGGAATTTTTTTTCCATTTATGGCAATTTCAAAGTTCGAATTTGATTTTTGTAATTAAATATTATGACTGTTGGGTAGAGATCTGATTGGACTCAAATAACTACTTGATTATGACACTTTTATAAAAAATGAATATTTATATTAACTGCAGGAGGAAAAATGGAACAACCATGTTAAAATGAACTGACCATGACTCCATGAGTGGGGAACATGTTGGAACTACCTTTGGGCTGATTATAACAAGTGGAAAATCAGAGATTTGGCCATTGGCAACCCCTAAAAATCAAGGACTTAGAAAGCTGCGAAAATACCCCAAGGGAGGGAAAAAGACCTGGGCAAAAATTGATAAATAACATATGCGAGGAGGCAGGATGCTGTCAAGTATGTTGGGGAAAAATATTTTGGAGTTCTCTTGTTGTTATGAACACTACAAATTGAGTGTGAGGCAAGAGGAATCTGCCAAAATGGATTTTCCTTGTTGTTATGAGCACTACTGAGTAAGTGTGAGGCAAGGGGATAACTACTGGAATTGTGGACATTATTGAAGATGAGTCTTCTAAGTTCACCCTCATGGATTCATGGCCAGGCTAGGGGGTGAATCGGGAAAGTGGTTTTGGCTTCCCTATTCTATAGTTGGGAGGAACGTGGTTGTTCCCTTTGCCTTTCCACAAAACTGGTTCAGATATGTGGCTCTACTCCTTCTTTGTCTGAATGACTTTATATAAGATGTAATGTATGCATTAAATTTGAACCGAAATGATTTCCATTTTCTGTTTGAATGATCATATATACGATGCAGTGTATTCATTAAAACTGAATTGAAATTATGTTCCATCTGTTTGAATTATTTAGGCACAATGGTAATGAATCTATTTAATTTGATATGGATACAATAACTTGGGCGAAAACCTATATAAAAAGGGAAAAGCTGATAGAATGCCTTACAAATTTAATATGGAATAATTATTTTATGCTTGAGTTAATCTCAGATGAATACCGATTTTCTGTCTTTA
This sequence comes from Picea glauca, assembly GCA_000966675.3. Classification (NCBI taxonomy): domain Eukaryota; kingdom Viridiplantae; phylum Streptophyta; class Pinopsida; order Pinales; family Pinaceae; genus Picea; species Picea glauca. Next base: position 335,724 of record JZKD02S1727395.1, read on the forward strand.
ATTGTTAAGACAATCAGAAGTAAATTATATGGTCAAAATTCTGGAATAGTTCCTTCATAAACTAGGATTATTACCACGGAGGCAATTGTAAGGTAATCACCAGTATTTTGAAACCCCAGTATACAAAATTTACCCATTGTCAATGGAATTGAACGTGAGAACTTTACATAGGGTATTTTTACTTCGGTGAAAACAATATTGCAACATGTTGTTATAATGATCGGGGTTTCGGTGTTCGGAACCCCGGACACATAACCAAATGAAACATGAAATGCCAAATTGCGAAATGTGAGAGATCTGTGGGCCCCACATTTTTGGGGTTTCGGGGTTTGAGAATTTGGGTACTTTAGAGCCCTTTTCTCTTGTTGAGAAGTGTTTTAAAAGGATGTGGGCCTTTGGAAATGCATAGATTCCATACAATGCATAAAAACTTAGACTGTACAGACAACAAATACAAAATTTCAGTAGAGAACAACTTTCTAACTAAACCTTAGTAAGTTAATGGGGATAAGGTGGGCTAGGATGGAATTGAGTGGAGGTGAGATAGAGTGGAATACATATGGTGGAAGGTGAAAGGTAGAGACAATTATGAGGATATGGTAGGGGGACCCACACAAAGTCGCCCATTCTGGGACCCCCCCCCCTCCCCTTATTAAAGGTAGAAAAGAAAAGGGGGTCCGGAATCCAATATTGACCATAGAACCAAGCACTCTGATATAATTCATCAAAACGTGCATGCTCATTTCCAGACCGCCTCCTCCCCCCCCCCTTTGTTAAAGGTAGAACTATGAAGGGGGTTCAGAATGGAAACATGGTCGTATATTCAGGCGCGTAGATTATGGACGCACAGATTTTCCCACCGCTTAACGAAACATGCATTTAACCTTTTCGCATGAGATCAATGGTATTGATTCTTTTGGGATTTCGTGAAATGGAGGTTCATGATACAATGTCTCCGAAATAGGGGAACTCAAAGCACGATATCAATGGCTCATGTTTCTTCTCATCTAACAGTTGCTACTCCTCCTGAGCTTCTGAATGCTGAAAGATGACCAGTCTTAATCTCTGTACATATCTCCGAGATCCAACGGTCCACGAGATTTCAGAGCTTCCCCACGAATAAATTTCACCATTTGTTTAATCTTCTCAAAGGATCTCTGGCCAAAATGACTTGGCGTTCTTCCACCTAAACTTGACCTCTGTGAGAAAAATTCATTCCCCACCTCCCTTTGAATACTTCAAAGGTGATATCCCTTCTGAGCTTTGTCTCTCTAAATATTAAAGGTTCCTTTGACCTAAGACTAGATATCGCCTATATACATTTGAGTATGCTAGAGTGGTTTGAGAGTGAAGGGACAATAGAATTCAGAAAAGGAATTTACACAGAGAAGCTTTTCTATTTGAAGTAGGTTATACTAGTGTAATAATATCCTTATGGAGAGAAATGAATCGTTCCTTCTCTTAAATTCTAAGCCTAACGAAATTGATTTATGTCATAGAAAGTTTTTTTTTTTTTGTGAATTTGGGGTTCATCACACCTGCAGTCTTGGAATGATTTTGACAGTCACAGTGATTAGGAGTAGAGGCAGAGTGTTCCATTTTCCACCATGATTACTCAATCGACTCGCATAAGACATGTAATTTCCATTCTGCAATGAAGAGCCTGTAACGAAAATAAACCAATAAAGTGGTTTGTTAAGGACATGTACAACAATTCATATCACACAAGGGATTAGAATTTCAAAAAATAAAATGATTGTTCATGTAATAGTTGTTAAATTATGAGCTTTAGTTCGAACTTAGAACTAGACTTAAGACTTTTGTTGCAACTCAACATTACACTTTAGTTCTAAGATAGAACTAGACTCAAGACTTTAGTTGCAACTCAATGTTACACTTTAGCTCTAGACTCAAGACTTTAGTTGCAACTCAACATTACTAAAAATAGAACTAGACTCGAGACTTTAGTTGCATCTCAACATTACACTTTATTTCTAACATAGAACTAGACTCAAGAATTTAGCTACAACTCTTGACAAGGCAATTCGAAATTCTCTTCATGGTGGATAATTTTTACACGTCCAAACGTGCTAGATCAATACAATTACATCATTTGCAATATTAGGAATATCGTTTGTTTCTAGCTCATAGGAATTTTACATTCAACCTAAATTTTTCTAGATACCTTCACTTTTTCTCATGGCTCACAAGGTTTGACTAGGCTCACAGAGGTTGTATGTTCCCCTTGACTTTTGCACTAGTCTGTCTATGCTCACAGAGGTTGTACATTCCCCCTAACTTTTGCACTAGAATGTCTATGCTCATAGAGGTTGTACGTTCCCCCTGAATTTTGCATTAGAATCACATAGCATCTCGTTCGTCCTGACTTTTGGTTTGACTCATAGATTTTTTTCGTTCCCCCTGGATTTTGTCAATACCTCACAAGAATGGTTGATTCGCTAAATCTCCCTAGCTAGCCTCAGGGTGGCCCATATGGCATCTCATTGGAGAATGACTGTCGATACTGCCAAATTTAACAATAGCATGTATCATGAAAACAATACACATAATTGTTTTACAAAGATTCACTTATTCTAGGCATTGTTATCATTTGTCAACTCATGAACCCCTCCCCCACACCTAAGTATTGTGACACCTCACAATAAAAAATATAGGAAACCAGACAGTTCTGTCAATAGACGAATATTTACAACTTGTTAAGTGTAGATATAAATTTCACATATTGGTCTGACAAGACGGTTAGAAGATGGCCCCGCCTATAGGATAAGAGATCTTATATATAGATAAGAAGAGGTAGGCAAGAGAGTTTCGAGATAGTCTCAAAGTTAGTTCCCAATGGTAAGTTTATGGAGTTCATTAATCTTGACTTAACCATGCATACTTCATTTCATCTTTGTCTATAAGTAATGTCGTACATCAGGACAAGTTTAAATTTATTATTTATTTTTGACAGATTACCATCCTCGCTAGGTAGAATGCCTTGCTGCCAACAAGCCTGTTCAGTAGCCGATGAGTTTACCTAGTCATACCATAGGATGGTACCCACTGCCAGCATACCTATTCAGTATCCTAATGGGTTATTCTCTTACACCCTCAGAGATTGGCCCTCCATATTTTAAKATTTTAGTATAATATTTCTTTGTGCAAGAAGATGGGGGGACAACTCTAAAAACAACTTTTTCTTTCTTTTTTTAATTGGGATGGTATTTATGTTAGAGGATGAATTTCCGTTATATTCCTTAGTGATTGTCCTGATGTAAGGGATACTTAAGYGGATGTGGACTATCTAAAGATATGATATAATCAAGTTATTTAGTGTGTAGTGGATGGTACCATTGAGAAAGAATAGAAAGGTATCTCTAGGCTCAACTCACTTTCTTCTTTTGTAAKTTATTGTGATATTTCCATGACTAACTGTTAATCAGACCTCCTTGTTACTTTTTAATAAAGATACTTTACTCACTTACTCAGGTTTCTTGGGGAAATTGTACGAGAGACCTCTAAGCTTGATGGTTATGGTATCACTTCCTTATATAGTGGTGAAAATTTTCAAGAGAAACTTATTTTTTAAATGTGTTAAGAAAAAGAGAAGATGAAAATCTTTGCAAAAATATGGCTAATTACAGCAATTCATTATTCATTTTATGCTTAGCAGACAACAAGGTTCAAATATAGAAATATTTTGAAGAAAAATCCTTCTTTTATATTTCCTTGAAACTGTCTCCTCCTAGTGAAATAAATACCTACAAAAATCTCTAGAATTGCTTATCAACAAAATTCAAAATTATTTACATATGTACATCAAAAAATTCATAAAACATTCAAGAACAAGGGGGAAATTCCCCATCTACTAAGGCCAATTCCTTTTTAGTTGACATGACCTGTAGAAAATATTCTTTTGAAATGGGCTTATTATAAAATTTGAGTCTGTGTCAATTTACTACAACGGAGACTTGTCCATCATCGGTTGTTTTGATTTTCATAGCTCCATTTTCATATACAGTGACTACCTCATAAGGATCCAACCACTGGGTGGTGAGTTTTCATTTGAAGGTTTTAAATCAAGAATCAAACAACAAAGCCAAATCACTAGGTTGGAAGTGTTTCTTCTTAATAAACTTGTCATGCCACTTGCTCCTCTGGTTTTGTACTAACATTGTTCGTTGGATGGCATCTTGCCTAATCTCATCCAACTCATTCAATTGTAGGGCTAATTTATTTTGAGCCTCATCTAAGTTTAATCCCAATTATGTAGAAATATAGAAGGTCCTTACTTGGAATTCTATTGGTAGAAGTACTTGTTTCACATACACTAGCTCATAAGGGGTATGTCTAGTGGTGTTTCTCCAGGTGGTCTGATATGCCCACAAAGCCTCTGGAAGCCTATCCACCCAATTCTAGTGATGTAATTGAACAATATTGGTTAAGATAGCTTCTAGAACTTTGTTTGTAGATTCTACCTGACCATTAGCTTGTGGGTAGTATGGAGAATATTTACAGTGTTTAATCCCATATTTCTCTGTTAGCTCTCTCATAAACCTGGAAGTGAATTGAGTGCCTTGGTATGCAACAATTTCATGAGGGACACCGAAGCAGGTAAATATGCTTTCATAGATGAATTCAACAACATATTTTTTTGTAGCCCTAAATAGGGATTTTTCCTCTTGCCACTTGGTGACATAATCTGTACAAACCAGAATATAGTTTTTCTTACGAGACATGGGTGAAATTGGTCCTAGAAAGTCAAGGGCCCATTTTTCGAAAGGTTCTATCATAACGTGGGAACGCAAGGGAATTTCATCAGCTGGCGTAGGTATTAATATCCTTTGGAAACTATCACAACTCCTCACATACTTGGTATCATATTTGAAAATTCTAGGCTAATAGTAACCTGAATGTAACACCTTATATGTTGTACATTTGTCAGAAAATTGGCCACCACATGGTCCATCATGACAACTTCATAGTATTTTTGGTACCTCATCCTGTCGGACACATCTACAAATAATCAAATCAGGACCTGTACGAGAAAGGTCATGACCAACCCAAGAGTAATTGGCACTTTGCGTAATAATTTTATGCTTTCCATGAGGTGACAAATGAGATGGTAACTTCCTAGTCGCCAGATAGTTTTCCATATCTGCAAACCACGGGGTATTTACAGAGAGGGAAAAAATGTGCTCATCTGGGAAGCTATCATCTATAGGAATATCATCATCCTCATTTTTTATGCATGGAAGAAAATCAACTACCAAATTCTCCTTTCCAGGTTGGTCAAGCACGACGATATTAAACTCTTGCAATAGAAGTAGCCACCTAGTCACTCAGCCATTAGTTATGGGTTTATTCATGAGAAATATTATGATGGAATGATATGTATGTAAAAATACTTCATAACCTGTAATGTAATGATGAAACTTATTGATAGCATGAACTATTTCCAGGAATTCCTTCTCAGTAACTGTGTAGTTTAGCTCGACAGGGAACAAGTTATTTCTCACAAAATAAATGGCATAGGACTACTAGTCCTCTTCCTTCCCTAATACTCCTCCTATTGCGGTGTCAGAGGAATCAATGTATATGTGGAATGGGAGAGTCCAATTGGGCCCTCTAAGAACTAGTGCCAAAAACAACTTATCTTTCAGGGTTTCAAAGGCAATTTGACATTTCTCAGTCCAAACAAAATCGACATCCTTTATGAACAATCAAAACATAGGTGCAACAATCTTTGCAAAATTTTCAATAAACCGCTGGCAATATCCGGCATGTCCAAGAAATCTTCTCACCTCTTTCTGCGTCTTGGGGGGTGGAAGTGTGATGATGAACTCAATTTTTGCAGGATCGACTTTTATCCCTTCAGATGAAACATGATGTCCTAGAACCACTCCTTCGGTTAACAACATTTTACATTTTACATGACTTAGAGACAGGTTCATTTCTTGGCATCTGATAAGGACTTTTTCTAAGTTATGTAAGGCTTCCTGGTAAGTGTTTCCATAAACTGTGAAGTCATCCATGTAGACCTCCACACGGTAATGAATAAGATCAGAAAATATCCCCAGTACTGCTCGTTGAAATGTGACAGGAGCATTACATAATCCAAATGGTAAGACCCTATAGGCATAGGTGCCCTAAGGACAAGTAAAGGTGGTCTTGTTCTGGTCCTTGGATTCTATGAGAATTTGATTGTACCTGATGTACCCATCTAAAAAGAAGAAATAATTATTTCCAAACAAGGTATCAAAAACTTGTTCGATAAAAGGAAGAGGAAAGTAATCTTTCAGAGTGGCTTTGTTGATTTCCCGGAAATCAACACAAATTCTCCATTTCCCAATAACTTTATTTGGAACTAAAAGAAGCGGGAACACCCACTTACTATCAGAGATGGGATAAATAAATCCAACATGTAATAAATTTTGGATCTCCTCCTTAAACCTTTACTATATCTTTGAGTGTTGGGTTCATCCTTCTCTAGGGTTGCCTAACAGGTGTTACTTCCCCTTGGTATATATGTTATGGATGCATGTGTCAAGGTGTATACCCTTCATGTTAGCGTATTCCCAGGAGAATGCTCTTGATTGTTTTTAAGGATACTTACTAACTATTTTTGTTGGTTTGCATCTAGCCCAGAGTTTATATGTAAAACATTTCCTGGGCTAATATAGTATGGAATGGTATAAGATGTGGTAGACTCATCTATCTCAAAAATGAAATATTTCGAAGACAAAATGGATGGGTCCAATTGTTTTGGAAATTCCTTACCAAACATGTACTCAAATTGGGGAAACGATTGTAGAAAATAAACACATGTGATAGTAGAAATGAACTGTTTTAGCACATTTTCCATTGTGTTCTCCTGAAGTGCCCAGGCATGGTCACTTGGTAACACAGGTTCTTCCCAATCCTCATTCTCGTATGGACATTCAAGCCACCATAGATTCTCCATGATAGGTTAATATGGAGGGTATATGGTGAGATTCTGGATAGATAGTCCATTTGAGATGGTCATTTCTCCCTCTCTACAACCAATAAATGCATTGGTTGTAGCTAACCAAGGTCTTCCTAGAATGACGGGAGGGCCTTTGGTAGGATCCTTTGAGTGGATGACTAGAAAGTCTACTGGGTACTCCCATGAAGGTAAAGTAACTATGATATCATCGAAAATTCCTTTAGGTATAACCCTAGTCTTATATGCTAATTCTAAAATGGTTGGGGTAGGTCTAAGAAGAGGTTTTAACTGTAATTTCTCCAAGGTAGTAACGGTCATAACATTGATGGTTGCACCTATGTCTATGAGAGTATTTCCAATGGAGACCTCATTAATGGTTATGGTCACTACAGGGTTTCCTAGGTTCCCATATTTTGCTAGCTTCAGCTGCTCTGATATGTATTCAGAAAGTTATCCTATAAAATGTACTTTAGGAGGGTCCTTTTTCTTCATACCTGACTTCTTAATACACAATTCTTTAACTACCTTACTCTATATTGGAATATCTTTAATGGCATGTAGCAAGGGAATCTTGACACAAATATTCTTTAATTCATTCAAGATGTCAAATTCTGGTCAGGTGGTAAGTTTCTCAATTAATAATCTTTTTGGATAAGGAGGGACCTTCGTAATTTGTCAAGGTTCATTTTGGGGGAGTTTGGGTTCTTGGTCCTTAGGAATAATAACATATTCCCACCTAGTGTCATCCATAGGTTTTTTGGGGGTTTCCTCGTCTTATTCTTCCTAGATGACTACTGAAGGTATCTTCCTGTCCAAAATGTTTCTCAACCTTAGTTGAATCTCCTTTAGTGGAACAGGATTAATAACATATGTCGAGAAGGCCTGCATCTCAACATTGTGAATAAGTTGAGTGGGCTTATTATTGGGATTGGGCACTGGTTGTGCTGGTAATAATGTTGGTCTTGGGAAGCTTGCATTATGATATTGTTGCGATTTTTGTTGTGGAATAAGAGGTAAAGGTGGTGGAACAAAACATGGCAGAAGCTGTAGAGTGTTCGGTGGAAACTGAGGGTAATGTTGGTTTGACATAGGGATAGGTGGAGCTTGAGGGTTTCCTTAGTTATTCCCTCCTCTCCATCCTTGAATCCAAGGATGTTGGTACTGCATAGACCAGTTTTTCCAACTTGGTGAGTTCCAATGTTGTTGTTGTTGATAATACGGTGGAACTTGAGATTGTGGATCTGGGAATGTGGGCTGGCTCCTAGGTTGCCATGGCCTCCTAGGTGCATAAAAGGATTCCCCAGGATCCCGAATCCTATAGATGGATAAAAAATTGGGAAATAATCTACATTTCTCATTTCAATGGTCTTCTATGCAGAAGCCACAAACTGAAATGTTATCTAATGGGAATTCTCTTGAGGAATGCTTCCTCCTGCATCTTGGGAAATATATGCTCATTGCTGAATTTTCCTCCTCCTGTTTCTTTTTAATTTTTAGGGTGTCGAAATGGGAACCTATTGTGCTTAATATATCCATATTGAAGTTCTCTAAAAGTTTCCCTATATTTTCTCTAGTGATACCTCCTGAACTAACTCGTTTTAAGTTTCTATTATAAGGATCCCGAACATTCTTTCTTGTTTTAGCTCTACTCCTCGAGTAATTCGTACACATTTTACAGATTTCGGAAAACGGTTTTTGGGAGATGTCACATGATTCCATCATGTTAAGTATCTCTAGGCATTCCTCTAAAATTCCCTTAAGAAAAAGAGTCCTAACTACATCATCTGGAAGGTCATGATATTTTGATTTCTGGGAGATGTAACCAAACCGTTCCATATAGTCCTCGAGGGTTTCGTCTTCTAACTATTGGATTTTAAAGATGTCATTATGAGATTCCTTGGTCTTGCAGTAGTCTTGGTACTTTTTAAGAAACATATCTTTCAAGGCTTCCCAAGAACTAATACTGGATTCTCCCAACCCCATGAACCATCTTAGTGTAGAGTCCTTGAGGGTGGCAGGAAAGAGTTTTAGTTTCTGGGCATATTGTAAGTAGTTGTATCTCCTACACAAGATGTCGAACTCAAATAGGAAGGTATATGGATCTTCACTAATTTTACCATAAAAGGTGGGTAGTGTTCAGAAGGGAATATTTTTCATATTGACATTTGGGGTGGTGTCCAAAATTGGAAACCCAAAGGTAGTTTCGGTTTGGTTTCCATATTCTTCTTCCTCCCCATGTCTTACATTGTTGTGATCCTCCCGATCATCCATATTGGTTTGGTTTCCAAAAGGAGAGTACTTAAGTGGTTTTATTCTTGAAGAGAACAAGGTATCCCTCTGATGGAAAGGTCTTCCTACTCGAGTCAGTTGAGATTATCCGTGCCAAAGTTTCTGTATCAATTTGAGAGACAATTATGTTTGTTGAACTACCAAACAAGGTATTCACCTGTTCAGGGTCTAATAATGATATCTTCAAAGTTACGATATTTTGATGGTGGTAAGAAAACAAAGGTTGTATTGTTTGGTTTTGCGGAAGGCTCGAGTGGTATTTCCTCTTGTCCCACTATTACTGATGTTTCGATTTTTTGTTCTATAGTGATCACTATCTTAGTCTCTTCAGAGACTACTTTAGCTCTTTGCATTGATCTAGTTCCTGTTTTTCAGTATCGGTCTATGGAATTTATGATTGGAACGTTCCTTCCCCCAAAAAGGTCAGAAGGAACCTTGGTTGAAAGGTCTGATTTAGATTTAATGTATCCACCTTTTGGGTCTCTAGGTCTGTTCATGAAAAAAAACAACAACAAAAAGAAAAACTACCATTGGGTTTGGGGGAACCTGCTATAGCAGATGCGTAGGTTATCACCTCTCGTCTTAAAGTTCCCATGCCAACAAACTAATACTAAGGTTTAGAATTGATCTAATTCCTACCTTGAGACAACTCCCTGACAATGGTGCAAAAAATGATGGGTGTTCTATATGCACTAAAAAGCACTAAAAACCCTCAATTAAATTGTCAACCCGGGGTAAGTAAACTTAGAGTTGTAGCACTATATGTGCCAAGGTAGAAAGGATAGAGGTAGTATTGTCTAACTAAGGAAATGGGCTATCTGAGAACTAATCTATTCAAGAAAAGGCTATTAATGATCGAACCCTGCTAAGAAACTTAAACTATGTACCCAAAGTAAATTTTGAACAAAGGATCGATGGATAGTCCTAAGAAAGCAAATGAAAAACCTATTTAAAGAAAACTAACTTAATCATGACAATAAGAAAAAGAAAAATATCTATTTAGTCTACCTAATAAGAAATAACAACATCAAACTACTTTAATTAACCTACTCAAATTCAATAAGAAATTATCCTATTAAAGCAAGTAAATAGACAAACAACTACCCTATCAAAGAAAGTAAACAAGTAAGCAATCAACTAACTAGCCTATGATAAGTTCTACAGAAAGTAAACTAATCAATATTATTCAATAAGAAACTAATAAAACTAATAAGCAAGTGAACTCTATTCTTAAATCAAATTATTTCTAATTTACGAAAGGAAATCATAATCTACTAAATTCAAAGAATCATTACAATAAAAGTAATCAACAATACTCTTTAATCTACGAAAAGAAACTATTTTTTAATCTACCAAAGCAAGGAAACTATCCTCTAATCTATGAAAGCAAGGAAACTCAAATACAATGTTTATGGTTATGTCTCCGGTGGATTATGATATTACAATGGCATTTAACAATTAACGATAACTCAAGAGGGATAAACTCAATATTTAATTCGATAGCAAAGTGGAAAGTGTGAATTAGACAATCCAATTAGAACTTAGCCATTATATAAGCAACATCAACTACCCTGCATATCGATGTGATTATTCGATCTATGCACTAATCATCAACAATATGAAAACATATTTCTTATTTAATTCAATTGCATTCTATGCTAGTGTAAGAAAATTCATACTACTTAGAGATTCATAACTGAAAACTAAATTCAATAATCAAACTTCGAATTAAAATTGCAACCTAGATCTCGAAAGGAAATTGCATGAAATAAATTAAACTAATCCTATTTCAACAATTTAAATTGCAAATGGAAAATACCCATAAAAACATAACTTAAATCCTATTTCTATTTCAACATATGACAAGAAAATAAATAAGAAAACTAGATAAAAACTAAAAAAGAAAAACTAAATAGAAATTAGATAAGAAAACTATAAATCAAAAGTAAAACTAACAACTATCCATCCATCGAAACTTGCCAAAGAAACCATGAACTAAATACTCTGTTTTAACTCTGTTTTTAAACTCTATTTTAGCATATGAAAAATCTATCTATCATCGAACTATAAACAAGGGTTAGTATCCAAACATGCAAGTTGGTTCCTACTAATTAAAAGGTCATTGCATATTAACACTAGCCTTCATAATAACCTACAAAACTAAACAAGAACAATTAAATTATAAACAACAATTTAAACAGTAAATAAACACAATAAAACTCATATACATGAAATAAAGGAAATGACGATTACACTATATAAATTCAAAAACAAACAAACTAAATATTCACTCAAACCACTGGTGGTCCCCCCAAAAGGTTGTGGCTACTCCTCAATGATGAATCACGAGCTCAAGCAACACAATTTCAACATTAAAATTAAAGAAAAAGTTTTACATAGTTTTAGCAAAATATGATTGAAATGGAAAAACAAAGATGAACTATTCTTTTTCTCTCCTCCCTATTTTTCTAACCACTGATGTGGTATTTATAGAGTTTACAAGCTGAGAGGTTGACCACTGGAAGGGTCGACCTCCACTAAAAAAAGTGAATTGCATTCAATGCATCTTAACCGTCGTTGGTTTCTAGAAACAGAGGGAGCCAATAAACGCCCAACATAACAACCCAATTCGAGTTGTCAGAAGCTCAGTAGCTGGAGGCCATGAGCACAAGAAAAACCCATGTCTCTGATTGTCCCATTGTTGGTCGCCAATGTGATAAACACCATATCTCCCATTGTTTTAGTGCAGGACAGAGTGTTGGACGGAGTGACAGATGGAGTATCGGATGGAGTGCTGAATGCAAAAACAACCTGCGATTTTTCCCTATGACAAACAAAATGTGAATTAGTTTCTTGGAATCATTAAAACATGTTGAATTATACTCAAAAACATCATAAAAGATCAATCATACATACCTAGTATGAATCATGGCCATTTAATACAAAAACTCTTCAAAACTCTTTAAAACGAAAATGCACATACAATATTGGCCAAAAAGGATCTAATCATCATCATTAAATTAACCATATAGCGGGCCCAACAAATGTTCATTGGTTCCTTCTTTTACTATTGATGAAAAATTTCAAGAGGAGGAGCCACAAGTCAACCAAGTAGAAGTCTTTCAACAAGAGGTTTCATCCTTGTCTGGAACAACAATGGTTTAGGAATATCTTGATCAGAAAAATTTAAGGGATACCAAAGGATATATCCCTTAAATTTTTTCTATGATCCTTCGTATAGACATTGTTCTTCAAGATCCTAGGATTAATCAATGCTTGGATATCAAGGTTCATCATGACCTAGTTGAACTTAGGATAGATTCCATAGATAGATTCCAAGAGTTTCAATTCTCATGCATTTGTGCTTATTACTATTGAAATACCATGATCTAAATCCCAACTAGCCTTTAGTCAACTAACATCCTTTAGTTTTTCCTTCACTAGAAAGTACAATAAGGCATCTTTCCAACATAGGAAATTTCACGGTGAGTTCCACTTGAAGGTTGTTTGTTGATCACTCTCATTGGGCTAATCATTTGGCTACATGATTACATTGGTCCTTTGATTATGAGGATTCAAACATGGAAACTTTGAGGTAAAATTATATTTTTTTGTGGGTAGTTGTCTTTTCTTTCCGCATGTTATTTCAATCTTTCCTTATTTGTGATTTTTAGTTTTTACAAAAACAATTCATGTTTCCCTTCAGAGTTGTTCCATTCAGTTATTTACGTTTTATTCTTTTTTTAAATGTCACTTATTTTTTCCAAATTGTATCAGCATGTGGTTGTCTCTTGTGATGTTTTTCTTTTCATAGTATAGTTCTTTTCCACTTTTCTATTATTGGATTAACTCTGAGTGTCTTATCTTTCATATGACGATGCTTTGTGTCTATCATTAGACTGAGCTTGGATGGGGGTCCCATTTTTTCATGTTCCCAAAACTTTGAGCCTTTTTTATGGGTAGTTGAAGAGACATGTGAAATTCTTGAGTCATCTTATGTCTTATCTCTTCATTCATTATCATCGAGTCTTCTTATTTGAGTCAGTCACCCCCCTCATCCAACAATTGGGATATGGTACTAGTTTTTTTTTCGTCTTATATCTTCTTGAGTTATCACTTTGCACCAAAGGAAGAGAGATATCACTGTTGTTATTTTTAGCAAGTCATCATGTATCGACTCTGACAAATTATATATAGATTATCTAGAATCAAATCTCCTTAGTATCCATTAGCCTCATTGGTGGTTATCTCATTTCTAACAAGGATGAGTATCATTGGGACTTCATTGGATGATCCTTGTCATTGTTTGACTTTAGAACTTCTTTCACAGTGACATTTTATGCTTGTACCTTATGACCCATTGCCAATATTGGTGGTGTTCCTTCACACTTGGAAAGTGTTTACATTATTGACATATTAGTACGTGAATGTCTCCCTTGTGTCGACATCGACACATTTACCGAAGGGAGGAGTGTACAAATTGGTTGGTAGAAGTTAGTGGATTTGTATGAGACCCCTTTTGTTTCAATTTTTCAATGGGAGGTTTATATTGATTTGAATCCATTTCCAATTGGACAAGATTTTGTGTCATACGTCAACTTACATGATCTTCTTTATCAACTTAAAAGATGTTTTCTTCTTCCACACAATTATAGGGGTTTATTGCGTATATTCTTTCAATTCTCAAAGAGCATTATTTACGACTTGCAAAGTTATCACAAAGAATTATTTTTAATTTTACAGACACAAAGATTCATATGGTTCTTGACATCCCAGAGTGGGATCCCATCCCTTTGAGTCATTATTCTTAACACTTGGATTTTCACCCTTTCAAATCCTAAAGTTTAATATCCAACACACACTATTTGGGATGGCATTCATATATTTTTCCATATTTTTATCACTTGTGTGGTCCATAGGTTGGTTCCATTCAGAGATAGGAATAGGAATGGTGTGTGTGTGTTTTTTTAGAGTTAGTGCTAGCATAGTTTCGCATGAATTTGAGAGGGATGTCTATTTATAACAGGTGACCCTACTTTTTTAGAGACAATGATTTGAGACTCATTTGATATTTTTGATAATACATAGTTGGTCCTTGCATGATATTAAGCCCGATGGAATTTCTCCAGGTGACATGTGAGTACTTTATATTTTATTAGGTTGAGCTCCAGGCTTTAGATCAATATTTTTGAGTGTACAATATTGATCCCTGAGAAAATATGAGTCTATTTGACCTTTTCAGGGATCACATGCAAGTGATTTCTATTTTTAGCATGCATAGATTGAGGGGTCATGTGATGATTCTAATCATATATTTGGGTCCCTTACATAAAATCAAATTCAATGATCCTATTTCAAGCAACATGCAAGGACTCACTCTTTTTAGCAGGAGGAGCACTGAGGCTTGCATGTCAATTATGATCACATATTTTGAATCCCCACATAAAATCGAATATAACAAGTATGATATCATTGATATGCAACAAGATTTTATTTTTACCAGTGTCTATTTTTAGACATCTGACACATGGCAGTTGTCTCCTAGTCATCTTGGACATATTTGGCAGCTTCCTACTATTAAGTAGCTAGACCCTATTTTAAGAGTATCTATTTGTAGAAGGGGTTCTCTACTACAAAGGTGATAAGTGGCAGTTTCACATTCTGGAATTTGGCACGGATGTAGTTGACCTGTGGCAACTAGGTGGCGTAACTAATGAGGGAGCACACTTTCTGAAGGATTAACGAAAATAATTGGAATTAATTGATAAAATTTGGTGTATGGATGAGGTGGCAAGTCTTTGGGCGTGTTTGGGCTAATTGAATTCTAACTTAGTTTATTTTCCTTCACTCTCCATATATACCACTTTCCATGCATTGAATTATATTATTCTTCACACACCCACCTTATTATTCCCTTAATTCCCATTTTCCCTATTTTATCGCATCAATGTGCCTGCATTTCCCCAATTTTTTAGTCGAACTTCTCGCTCTCCCTATTTTTAACTCAATGTCTTAATGAGCCTCCATTTTGCCTATTTTTTAACATTAATGCTCCTCCCTTTTTCCTTATTTTCTAGTGCATTCATTATTTAATACACCTCCCTTTCAAAACTCTTGTTCTTTAGTATAATTATCCATATTTCTCTATTTCCCACATATGCATATGTTTTCATTTACTAATGTGCACCATTTCTTTAATTATCTCTCCTTTTATCCATTAATTCAATTTTAATCGCTCCCTTTTAGCCCCGCACATGCACCCTTTATTGAATTTAACCTCTCCCTCATGCATCCATTTATCTCTTTCCTTTACCACATGTACTTTCTAGCATTAAATATTTCTTGATTTCTAAATTTAAGGTGCAACTACTTTATTTTCCCATGTGCACTCATTATTTATTTATTCCACTATACTTCTTAGCTCCCTAATTCATGCACCTGAGTTCCTAAAATTTAGGGCATACCTCCTTTTCATATCACATGTCCTCCCTGTTTTTATCCATTACCTCCCCTTTTCCATGCACTCACCCTCATTATTTCTCCTCCCACATGTTAAACCTCTTTTCTCCCTCACACATGTGCATATTTATTTTCCTCCCACGCGCATCACCCTTTTATCATCTCGCACTCCGCTTCAATGTCACACATGGGATTTTTTTACCTCATTGCACATGTGTTATTCACTCCCATTACTTCCTCATGCACTTTCCTATTCCAACTCCTTCTCTCATGCACCCTCATGGCCTGTTTTTTGGAGAAGTGCAACCCTAGAGACTATATATTAGAGTGTTGGTCATAGGCTTATGGTGTGAATTTTGTAGCAGTAGCATACTCTCTCTCTCTCTCTCTCTCTCTTATTAGTCTCACGTAGTCTAGATACTCTTTCTTTAAGAAAGAACAATCATTGTACCAGTTTTTGACTTGTCTATTGTGCCACAATCAACCCTTTGTCAATAATTTAAATAAAGAAGTGTTATGTTTTCATCGAACTTTACTTGTTATACCATATTGTGTTCTTACTTTTGTACATTCAGTAGTAGATTTTAAATTTTTTTTATGATCGATTTCATTATTTCAATTGGTTTTATTTCCTTATTTATTTCATAGTTCTCATCCTAACACTACAAGATCCCTCCAAGCTACTTTAAACTACATTTTCTTAAAGATTTGGTGGAGTGTTTACACATTTTCCAAACCAATTTTTCTATTGTCTTTGTGTTATTTTTTGCAGAAAATCAGGTTCAAATCAACATCCTAGTGCTTAGGGACTCCCCCCTAAGGTTGGAATGCGTCAAGTCGAACGGAGAGGAGTATTGATTGTGACAATTTGGGGCATTCTTTCCTTTAAATTTCCACTTTTCCATCATTGATTTCTTAACTATTAGATCTGATTGGAGGGTGAAAAGGAGTGGTAACAAATTGGCGCCATTATCGGGGAACACAATCCTTGGTAACAATGAGATTGGTGAGTTTTATTTTGATTGTTATACTTTATTTTAGATGAACTGGTGACTCCACATAATAGAGGGATGTCTCCATAGGGGAACTTACACAATAATATTATCCGTTTTAGATTCCCTCACAAGGTCTAGTTTCGAGCTTGAGAAAACTATGACATATTTACTAGAACATCGTTATTCTTTCACCAAGATATGCTTTCAAAGTTGGTAATCATATTGAGTTTTTTGGTAAGTTCTACAATGAGAACAATGGTGATTCTCACCAAAAAACCTTCATATTTAGTTTTATTTTCATATCAAGAAAATACTATGTCAGTAGCTATGATTTTTTCAATCTCATATTAACAATATGGTTATAGTTGTGAGGCCATGAGTAAGGTGTAGATTGTCTACTTTTGACCCACTGAGTTTTTTTGCATTCCTAGATTACCCTCGTGATTTTCTTGTAGTTGACTATCTTAAATGCTTACCTTATTTCGCAAGGAAGTTTGGAGTGTCAGTTGAGGATCACTTGGATAAGCCTTTAAAAGTGGTCGATGATTTTTGAATGGGACATGATGATTTTGTGTCGACCCTCGAGGGGGAGGCAAGAACATGGTACAAATCCATTTCTGATGCCAAAATTGATGGATGGGATTCATTACAAGTGATGTTCCTTGAAATATGGGTGGATAAATGGGGCAATGTTTCCTTAATTAATGATTTTGACAATATTAAGAAGAATGAAGATGAGACTGTCATTGATTTTAATGTTTTTTTTTATAAGAAATATTATAAAACCGTTGCTACTACAAGGCCTAATTTTTCTTATGCTTTGATTTTTTACCTTGAGGCATTTGATGGTATTTTTGGTACTTTTATCAGGAGTCAAGAACCTCAAAATTTGGAGGCCCAAGTTTCTTCTATCTAGTTAGGAAGACATTTTTTTCCATCCTATGGTTTCCTTCTGACCTTTTATTTTCAACCATTGGTTGTTACATGAGTGTTGGAAGTCCTTGTTATTGAAGATGAATCATGACTCACATTGTTTCAGGTTCCTAGAGATGAACAAGATGATGATGGCTAAGGATTGAATGATCATGGATAAGTAGATGGACCATTTGATTCATATGAAAAGTTCGAGGAATATGAACATGAATAATTGAATTCTCAACAATGTTCATTGGTTCCTTCTATTACTGTTGATGAAAAATTTCAAGAAAAGGAACCACAAGTCAACCAAGTAGAAATTAGTCAATAAGAGGTTTCATCCTTGTTTATCACAACAATGGTTCAAGAATATCTTGATCAAATACCATTACAACAAGAGGATCCAATTTTGGGTCAACCAAAATATATCCCTTACATTTTTCCTATGATCTTGCATCTAGAGGTTTATCTTGAGGATCCTGGGATTAATTAGTGCTTGGATATCATGGTTCATCATGACGCAGTTGAACTTAGGATGATAGAGGTATTTCAACAGGTAGATTCCAAGAATTTCAATTTTCATGCATTCATGCTTACTAATATTGAAATACCATGCTCTAAATCCCAACTAGACTTTATTCAACCGACATACTTCACTTATGCCTTCACTAGAAAGTACAATAAGGAATCTTTTCAACATAGGATAATTCACAGCGACTTCATGATCCATGATGATCTCGACAGAAGAAATCATTACTTTTAACACCATAAAGAAGATCATTAAAATACTAATTGATGGTAGGTGGAAAAGAATAATTAATACTCATGAATGATTTATTTAAAATGTAAAAATGGTTAATAGTTTGAGTGAGTGAGAAACTCATGTATTATTCATGAAAATTGGAAAAATGATTTATGTTTGAAGTGAGTTTGAGAATATCATGTATTATTCATTTAATTGTAAAAATGGGAAATTATTTTTATGTGAGAATCCAACTCACAAATTAGTTTCCTAATTCTAGGAGAAATTGGTTTCCTAGTTTTAAGTAGGAAGTTAAGGGTCTCATGAGTTGGTTGATATGCTTTCTCATTTGTTTCCTTGAGTGATTATGAGACACTAAATTTGTGGATATTGTCTCCTTTGAGTTGTGGAATTAAGGAAAACTATATAAACTCCTTATGAAAAACCTTACTTTCATGTTTGGAGGAATCCTTTATGGATCATCTCTTGGTGGAGAGAGAGATCAAATGTAATCCTTCTAGTGTCTGAAGAAATGTCACTTATGTCAGATTGTAACATCCCCAACCACACACAGGCCAGGGCATGCTACCTTCAATCCCACCCTTGGAATTCGTACTCTTACCGATACCTTATTTAATTAATAAGAACGCATAAGATACAAGATTTAGTGACATGCACAACAATATATAGAAAGCATGCATAATATAAGATTTAGTTAGATGATAATTAAAATACACAGCGAAATAAATTCATACACAGATAATAATATCACAACAGAGAGCACTTATATTTATAAAAAGGAGACACCAACTAGCTGCAGACCAACACGTTCCACCCAACCATAGACACCACTGCTCCAAATCTCAACAACAATGTCACCACCAAGCCAGGGCTATGAATCCACAAGGATGGTTCCAGAGTGTACTTGGGTTCCCAAACCAGTCAGCTCTCAAGCTCTCACAGTTTTCCCAACACCCACAACAATTCATGTACCCAACTCTCTTCTACCCAACCTGTACTGCCCAACAAAATGGACCTCCACCCTTCTCTGCCACACAGTCCCTCATGCAGATCTTCTCCTTTATTTTGGGGCCTCCAACATAGTTGTTCCAGAATCTCAATGCTGGAACCTTCAACACTCACAGTTGTGAGAAAAATAGGGCACAGGACAACGCATCTCAGACATGCAGGCCCCAAGTCATGCTTGGATTGCACCAGAGACCATATCAACCAACTATCCCGTGGCTAATTCTCAACAGTTCCTTTCCCTTTACCAAGACAAGACGTAGGTGGTGATGGATCAATGGATGGGTAAGTGAGTGCATGGAAGGGCATGAGGGAAATAATGGTATGAAATGCAGAACGAAAGGAGAATACGAGCCAACGACCAATGATCATCGACCAATGACCAACCCCACAATCAGACCAGGGATGGGTTTAAGTATCTCTCGTGGGGAATCACGAACCTCTTGGCCTTCCCCAAGAAGCTCATGTAACTGATCCCCTTCTTTAGACAAAAAGGGTAATTAAAATAGGAATAAACACTTATCCCCTCAAGCCCCCACTCTTGTGGAATCATAGTGCCCTATAAACTGCACTGGCTGAACCTGAAAATCTCACTCTGTCTATACTTGAATCAGACACCAATCAATAACATGGTTAGGATCATGTACATATTTATTTAGTAAAGAGAAATGAAATGTATTATGCACATTCATGGAATCGAGCAATGCAATCATGTATGCAACTAGCCCTATTCTATCCAATATTTCAAATGGACAACAGAATCTAGTTGCCATCTTTGTACAACTACCCAATTTCACAAATATTTTCTTGGGCTTCACTTTCAAAAGTACATGCTCCCCTACTTTAAATTCTCTAGCTATCTTGTTCTTGTCTACATAAACTCTCTGTCTATCCTTAGTTGCCTTTAAATTCTTCTGAATCTTGACCACTTGGTCTTCCATGTCCTTGAGCAAATCTGGCCAAATACCACTCTATCTACTGGGTTGTCCCATCTTACTGGAGTATCACATTTACTACTATAAAAGGCTTCAAATGGGATCATTCTCAATGAAGCTTGATACCCATTATTATATGCAAACTCAACCAAGTGTAATTAATATTCCCACTTAGATGTCGTATCCATCACATACATTCTCAGCATGTCTTCAATTATTCAATTACCCCTCTCTGTTTTCCCATCTATTCGAGGTTGATATGTTGTGCTAAAGTTTAGATTTGTGCTAAATCCTTTAAACAATCCCCTCCAGAAATTGGAGGTAAACTTTGTATCTCTGTCCGAGATGATTTTCCTAGGTATCCCATGCAACCTAGCAATTTCCTTCATGAAAATTTCTTCAATATTAGCCACTGTATGCATTGTCTTAATAGGCACAAAATGAGCATCCTTTGTTAATTTTTCAACCACCACCATGATTGAATCGTGTTGATTATTCATTTTGGGTAATCCTGCGATGAAATCCATGGTGATCACTTCCCATTTATTCTCTAGGATTGAAAATGGCTACACCAAACCCACTGGGTGTCTATGCTCAACGTTCACCTTCTGACATTCCATACATCGAGCGATGTAATAAACAACATCATTCTTCATTCCTGGCCAAAAGAACTGGCTTCTTACTGCTGTAATTGTTTTCTGGTAACTGAGATGTCCAACATAAGGAACATCATGTGTTTCCTTCAGTACCAAATTCCTTTGTTCTCCAGAGCTAGGAACATAGATTATATTTTTATGTATGAGTAGTTTGTCTTCCTTTATCTCATACTCCTTTAATTTTTGTTGTACATCTCCTTGCTGTAAGTTTTCCTTTACCTGTAGGTAATGCTGGTATGTAACAAGGCCATCTAAAATTCTTCTCTTCAAGTCTAACTGATGCATACTGATAGTAGTAGCATGAATGATATGCACTCTTCTACTAATTCCATCAACAACTTTATTCTCCTTTCCCTTGATATGCTTGATATCGAAGTCATATTCAATTAAAAATTACAACCATCTTGTTTGCATGGCATTCAATGTCGGTTGTTCAAAAAGATACTTTAGGCCAATGTGTTCTGTCCTTAATTCAAATTTATTTCCCTTGAGATAATTCCTCCACATCCTCAAGGCGTGAACAATGGCATCAAATTCCATGTCATGCATGGAATAGTTCCTCTCATGTTCCTTAACATTGTTGGACTCATATCCAATGACATGTCCATTTTGCGTGAGGACTCCCCCAAGTCCTTCCTTACATGTGTCTATACATACCACTGTTAAGCCCTAATATTGGCTCATTACCCCTTAATTGGGGCACATTATATTAGCAATGTTATTTTATTTATGTCGG
>JZKD02S1727395.1:395600-419776 GCA_000966675.3 Picea glauca
ATGACATATGAGGGTCCTCCAACTTCGTAAGGCCATAACTCTCAAACCGTGAGGAGTTATGTGACGTTCCACATACCAACAGAAATGGAATGACATGTACTATCCATATAGAATATTATTATCCCAAAATATATCATAAATCATACCATTATCCATCAAACAAACTTGGGTCCATTACCCAAACCTGGGGTCTCCAATTTCTCATGGCCATAACTCTCTGACCGTGAGGAGTTATGTGATGTTCCACATACCACCAGAAATGGAATGACAAGAAATATCCATCTAGGATAGTTTACCTGACAAATTCATTGTCCTTCATCTCATTATTCCATAATTAATCATGGGTTTTCTTACTCCTCAAAGTGTCTTCCCATGAGGGCTCTCACCATAACAAGACAATAATGCGTCATATTTACATGAAACAATCTTGGGTCCATTACCCAAAACTTTGTGATGCGGGTATTTCTTCAAGGGTTAACATCAATGACAACCAACCTTAATCAACAATAACTCACAAGTATTAATTACAAGTGCTTAGGATAGTCTTTTATCAAAAAAAATCTTGCTGGAAATTCACTTTTTATGTATTTCTCTGAACATATCAGTTGCTGAAAGAAATGTAAAAATAGAAGTAAAAACACCAAGATGATAATCAAGACAATTGAGACATAAAGCGATCCTTTATTTCATTCCAATTCACCAAAGAGTCATTTCCTTTACAAAATATCATACAGAAATCTTGGACCAAAGTCAAACTTAGACATACTGGATAGAACATACAAAATGACCTCTGACAGAAAACCAAAACTGAACTCTAAAAAACTAGATCAACTTGCCATAGATTGCTTCCCACTCGACTTTGCACAATAGCCTTTGTGAGTCATGAAAACTAATTCACAAACAGACAAGTCTACACAAACTATCAAAGATAGGTCAACACCTCTGAAGAACAAGTGTCTGAATGATTTGATTCAGCTCTGAATATTGTTGTCTACAATAAGACCCTGCTATCATAAAATAAAATTAGTCTATGATGAATATATGAATGAATGAAAGATGAATTATCTCAACATAAACTCAAAGAGAAAACCTTAGCATGTTTTTGCTTATATCCTCCTCTTGTTCCTCCCCTTGCTTCTTCTTTTAACAAATTAGAATTGGTTGAAGTAGTTGAACCAACTTATTAGTTAAGCTAACTAAAGGCTCAACTAACTTTAGTTAGGGGGGGAAGTAATAATCATAATAGGGTCATAAATAAATAATAACTAGTAGGTGGGACCCCTTGTGACTCCCTTTAGTTCATAATAATCATAACAACTATAGCATAATCCATTTGTTAAGCAAACACAACACCTTGTGCCTCCCCTCAACATATTTACGTTTGGCAATTTTATCTCATAAAATTTGAAAATATTTGAAAATAATATCCATATATCCAAAATAAAACATGTTGTCCAAAATCCATGAAGTCAATTGTCATAAAACAATAGATAACATAAAATTCAAAAGCCATATTTTCTAGTTTATGATGCAACCCTTCCTTGGTTGATGTTGTCACCTCTTGATTTTCCCAAATTTTCCTTGGGATGGGCAGATACTTTAGGCTTTATCTCACTAATCACATGGGAGAAGTCGTTCCTCAAATGCATTCGTAAAGACGCAGAGTTTTCGAAGTCATCAGAGGGTGAGGAAGGGGCAACAATAGCTTTTCCTTTATCAAATGCATGGTGGGATTTAGTCTTCAATCTCTTGTTGGCATGGAAGGATTGCACTGGTGAGTGGTTAGGGGAATATTGGACAATGGGATTCAAAGGTGGAGGAGTAGGCAAAGTCAAGTTGGGTTAGCCACAGTGTTGGGAGATTGCTGGGTGAACAATCTCCTGCCACCCATCATTTTCAGGGACTTTAGGCCGTAAAGAGATATGAGGAGGCAAAGGGATGTCGGGGGCTTGAGGGTCTTGGAAAGGAGGCCTTTCAAGCCTAGGTTGGACTATTCCCTTACCAATCCAAATAAAAAATACATCATGAAACAACTGGCCAATCTCTTTTTAATCCGTATCAAAATGTATAGAGATCTTGGTCCTTCTTGGGCCTCAGTTCCAACTACCTCTACCTCTATTTCCTCGACCATGGCTTCCCCAAATGAAAAAACTCATCTTGTATATGTTAACTATTAGGAAATAGTATTTTAAATAACCATGCATGACAACTCCTTAAAAATACGAAATAGATTTGGCTCAGAATGTATCAGGCTCATGAAATCCAATCCATACAAATTGTTCTAATGTTAATCAATGAGCAGGGGGGGTGAAACAGTGTTTTATGATATGTGAGGGGTTTGTATTGAGAGAAAATATGATATAATGAAAGGGGAGAACAAATGGTCATTTCTTAATGACAACAAAAATCAATTGTAAATCAACCCAATAAACTTTACTGCAATCCACTCAATACACTGCCACTTCATCCACTTAACACATAAATCCTCTTGGTTGTAATTAATACCAGAACAAGGAGTGAACAAAATGAATATGGGATATGTGAGGGGGTTGTAATTATCAGAAAATGAGATAATGAGAGGGGAAAAAATGTTTAATGTTCATGATATTAATCAAGCAATCCATAACATATTTGACAGAAAGAAAAATTTGCATCAATCAACAATCAGATGACTGAGTCATAACTCCTGTGTATTTGCCTAATTTCACTATCCATTAATATCCAACACAGTTCCATTACAAAACATAATTATTTCACACAATTTGTAAGAGGTCATGTTCCCTTTATTTGCACACTCTGCATTTTATAACAGTCAACAGTAACACTCATTCCCAATCCATAATAATTAACATCCACCACTGCCATACATTACCTTAATCCACATCTATATTTAAACGTAGTGTTTCCAAAATAATAATGAAATCACTATTTTTGTAATAGAGCCAATCAAGATCTGTAATGATATTCGTTCCCATATATATAAGCAATAGAAAGATCAAATAATCAAAACCTCACATGCCATGCTTGAAATGACAATTGAATATAGAACCAACAATCATCATTTAGACTCAGACTATGCAGGAATAAATGTCCAAGGCAATGTAACCATGCCACTGTAAAACAAAACATCTCAATGCGACTTAAAAGCTGAGCCAAATACCCAACATGACTATCCTCAATAGTGGTCAATTTTAATAAATAACATGCTTAAAAGCTTCGAGGGTATCACTAAGTATAAAACAAACTATCCATTCTACACACAGAGAACAGCTAACCAAACTCCACAATACAACATTTCCACTTGTCACAACAAACACACAGTCGTTCCAATAACTCAACATATCATGTTGGGTTGTGTGCATAAATAATTGGTTGGTTTGTTTAAGTGACACCATGATTCAATCAAAACCATGCACACTGATCCAGACCCCCTACCTCAACAGGGTCCACTGACCTCCCGGTCTCTGGATCATTCTGAATTCTGAGCCGAAATGGCTCTTCAGGCTCCTATTGGAACCCTTTGAACAAATCCACAGGTCCCTTTAATTCCCTGGCACAGGTCTTGAGAAAATCTGTGCGCGTGCCCAAATTTTGACGCTCTTCTCTGTTTCGACCCGACAGCTTTCGGATTTTGGAGTTTCGGGACCCCTGCATGCAATCTCTCCCAGGATTCTTGTCCCTTCCAACTCCCGGTATCCAAAATGCCACAATCTACCCACGACCACGGTCCTCTTTTCGGGATTTCATAATTCGTGATTTTATGATTCCGCAAGTCGGGACTCCCTGTCTCATGACTCCTTCACTCTTGAACTTCCGATTGCTGAAATGTAAAAAAGGGATTAATGAAAAACATTGCCGGATTTCGCGATTTGGGAAACTACAATGCAAGCACTCCCCCGGTTCTCTATCTTTCAAATCTCCTAGTCTTGAAATGCTAAAATGGCTTCTTCCTCTAGGACCACAACCCTATTCTAAAGGCACGTCACATTTCGCGACTTCGGGGTTTTCAATACCAAGAGCCCCAACTCCTTGTCCTTAGAGTTGTCGATATGCCGAACTCCAAAATTCCGAACTCTGAAATGCCGAAATGTCGAACCCCGAAAGGGCTGGCGAGTGACAAACTCCCCACTTGGGTCTTGTCCACATGACCCTGTCCTGCGACCCGGTGCTATTCCTCCGAATGATTTCGGGTTTTCACATTTTGGGATTTTGTGATTTCGGCTGCAACAATTCTTGGCCCTTCGATCTCCCGGGTCCCGAAATGACAAAATAATGAACCCCAAAATGTTGAAATTCCACTCCAAAGGGAGATCAATGACTGTGAGCCTCCCCCGATCCAATGACTTACCTTCTTTCGAGATTCCGTTGGTCAAGAGTTCCGACTCTTACCCTTTGTATCTCCTGGTAGCTGAAATTCCAAAATACCAAATTTTCAGTCTATGTCCCTCTTGAACTAATGGCTATGATCCAACTGGATCAACAACCCATATCCTTTCGAGAATTTCCATGAAACCTTGACCGCTTGCCATGTGTCCTCCCAACGATGGACGGTCCTTATATATTCGGGACTTTGACGAGTCCTCACCTTTGCATATACGAGGGTTAAACCTTGTGCACCTTCTCCTGGATCCGATGGCTATCAGTCCCCTATGCTAGATCTGACAGCCTAGGTTTGTTCTCTTGCACCCTCTCCTCCTGAACTCTCTTGGCTTTTTGACTTAGAATATTTTCTAAGTCTCGAAGGTTTCAACCTTCGACTCTTCCTCTTGCAAATCTGGTTCCTTCGGGTCTCGTCAACTCAGAAACCTCAAAAGGTTTCTCGACCTTCTGCCCCTTTCTTCTGTTTTTTTGTGCACAAAGGCACTGTTCCTCCTGAGCTTCGGGACTTAGAATAAGTCCATCCTCGCACACTCCTTGTGCTACTGAGTATTTCACTAAACTTAGATCCGAAGTATTTCTTGTAAATAAATTCTTCACGCCCTCCTGGCGTTCTTCGGCTCGATGCACACCTTGCAGAGCCTTCCTCCACAGAGTGTTCATCAACTCTATGAGTGTATTCTCTTTGACACTTCTCTTTTCCCAAAACCCAAAATAGAGTTCTCTGGTACACTCTATGCACTCGCTCAATGCCCTCCTGATAGAGCTTTACAAAAGCTTCAGTAGTTTTGTTTCTTCTCTGTGCCTACCTTTGCACAGTTCCTCCCTCAAAGTATTCAATAACTTTGATGCTTCCTTTGAGTCTATGAATCCTCCTGGTGTGCACTCCTTGCATGTTTTTTCTGACTCCACAGAGTTCAGATGCGCACTCCTTGTGCTGGCTACAGAACTTCCAATGTTCTATTGTGCACTCCTTGCACATCCCAAAGAACCCAGATGAGTATCACAATGTAATCAAATAGACAAATTCTACCTATCCCTGTAGATGAAAATATAACATACATCTACAACATTCATTCATGAAACATAAATACATGAACACCCATATGTAGGAAAAACTGCTTTTCTATTAATCTGTATATATATACAAATGTTTACAAAGGCTAGACTGTACAAGTCTCAGCTCTCTCTCTCAAGACCTCTCTACTCTGGTCTCTCCTCCTCACTCTCTACCCTCTATTCTACTTTTTCTCTTCTCTTCTCTCTAAAATGAGATATGAGATGTTTTACATGAGGGGGCTCTTTGAGCTCTTCCCTCCAAGCTACCTACTCTATTCAATTACATTGAATTTACATTGAATGGATTGTCTAGTTTGAATTGGATCTAGATCCCAGCCTTACAACCATTTAAGGAAACTCTTTATCTAAGCCTGCACATACACATGTCTTTTGACTCTTTGGCCTTACAACATTAAATACAATTTAAAAATTTTAAATTTTGAAAGTGAGAGGGTTGCGCCTCTCCTCTCTATTGAATGTGTGCTTGATGTGCTGGCTGGTTGGCGCGTAGCTGGCTTTGGAGCGATGCTCCTGCATCATACTCCTCTGTTGTGAAAAATTTATGTGCTCCTTCTCATGAGCTTCCCAACATCGTTGTTGAAATCCACTTGGATCCCAAACAGTTCTTTGGAGATGTCCATCTGCTCCATCACTTCATTGTTGCTACTGCATCTGCTGCCCTGCTGCTATGTCCAGTTCTCCTCTACTCATCTTCCCTTTTATGATCGCTTTTGCTGATCGGATCATCAACCTTATAATCTCCTCAATTATCATGTCCAGCTCGAACCCCACGAATCTGATCCATAGGTCCTTTCCCCAAAACCCCACCTACACAAACATGCACCAGGCGCGAGCTTTCACCTGCACACAACCTCTAGACATGATGATCAGGGGATCAAATTTTGCTCAAAAATTCAAAGTGCTAGGAATTCCTTCAAATCAAATGAGAGCGTAGGCCTCGTCGTTGCGAACCCAATGCAACTATTTTGGGTTCAAACGAACATCGGGAGCGAGAGATATCGCGATTTGTTCGAATCATCAAACAGGTAAAAAAAAGGGGCGCTGACTGTGCAGTCCATACAGTCCGTACGGATGCTGATGTGGCATGACCGTATGATGACGTGGCAGAGACCATATGTCCATACGCTGATGTGGCATGTGATGACATGGCAGTTTGTGATTGGCATAATTTTGGTTAATGGTGTGGTGCCACATGGCCTAGTCATGGGCTGCCACGTGGCATCATTGTATTGGTTGTTGTTTAAAATTGTATGGAGTCCGTGGGGGTCGAACCCCGGACCTCCCCCATGGCTCCGTGCTTTGGTAGTGTGTGGGATACGACTAGCCCACATGGTGGTCCTTGTAAACTCTATGGTTTAATTTACATTTGAATTGTATTAAAATGTGAATGAGAGCGCGTCCGGGCTGGGGCTTAGCCCTAACCCCGGTTGCATGCATTTATATATATGACCACCACTTTATATATGGAGCGCATGTTTCAAACAACCCGGTCGCATATATTTTAAAATCGCATGACCATTGTGTAAACAGTTGGCGCACATTTGTGTTATCAAATGTATTAAGCCACGATTCTTGGGCGCCATTACATATGACTTCAACCTTAGCACGGGAGTTGGATTGGTTTTGGAAATGGTTAGCCCTTTTATATTTGCGTGAGGTCACATGGACCCATGTGCCCGAGAGCTTGGAGGTTAAGGGCTGGAGTGCTCATAACCGTCCTACAGTTCGCACCATTGGCACGGTTGCATTCGGTGCCGGGTTTTTACGCTTTAAATAGTGTGTGTGCTAGGTTGAATGAACAAGGGTGCAATTTGTAGATGCAGAGACAACAAGCTTGAAGAGGAGACTTCAAGGAATCCTAACTTCTTTGTTTTTTGGCCAAACGAGGTGCCGAAAAAGCCCAGCTAGGGGTTCTTGGACGCTTTGAAGCCATTGGAGCAGTCTGTTGGTCATTTTGAGCATTGTAAAGCACGTTTTTGAGCACTTTGAGCAAATAATAATAATGATCCATTGGAAGCTGGACCAGGAGATGTAGCCCAAGAGAGGGGTGAACTCCTTTATCATTTTTTGTGTTGTGTGTTTATGTTCATTGATTATGTTGTTGTTTATATGCATCTTAAATGAGTAAATCCTATTAATAATGTGTTGCAAATTTGATCCATTTGATTTTAACACATAAAATTTACTTGCAAATATTTCCAAGTTTACAAGTCTTCTTCATTTTTAGATCACATGAACACGACCTTTTTTCGAAAAAGGGAATTTTGGGTTTCACGATTTCGCGAACCCTGGTGTCGAGTTCCTCGACTTTTCAATTCCCTGAATGCCGAAAATCTGAAATGTCGAAAATAGGCTCAATGATGGTTAGCCCCTAGCCAAACCTCGATCCATCTGACCAATTTCCCCATGACCATAGCCCACACACATCGCATTTCATGACTTCGGGGTTTTCAACACTCTGTGTCCCGCTGCTTGTCTTCATGATCCCTAAAATGCCAAACCCCGAAATTCCAAAATGGTTGAAATCTGAGAGCACATCCCCACTCCAACAATATGTCACGTTTCAGGATTTCACGATTCCAGCTGCAACAGTCCCTTGACCCTTTGGACTCCCGATATCCAAAATATTGAAATGCGACATATTGTTGGAGTGGGTTTGCAGTCTCATATTTCAGCCATTTTGGCATTTCGGGGTTCAACATTTCGGGGATCCCAAAGACAAGAAGGGGGACACAGAGTGTTGAAAACCCCGAAGTCATGAAACACGACGTGTGTGGGCTATGGTCACGGGGAAAGTGGTCACATGGACCGAGGTTTGGCCAGGGGATAACCATCATTGAGCCTATTTTCGACATTTCAGCTTTTCAGGATTCGGGGAATCGAAAAGTCGAGGAACTTAAAACCAGGGTTCATGAAGTTCTGAAACCCAAAATTTCCTTTTTTGAAAAAAGGTCGCGGTCATGTATGGAGGTCGTGTGCAGGTGAAATCTCGTGCCTAGTGCATGTTTTTGCAGGTGGGGTTTTCGAGAAAGGACCCGTGGATCAGATTCGTGGGGTTTTAGTCAGGGCCGAAAGAACCATTTCGGTTATGTGGATTCGAAGGGAGAATGATCATGTGCAGATCTTGGCCGAGGGTCAGAGGTTTGCATCACACACCTAGGCCTATTCAACCAACAATGTGGGATGATGTGGATATGACTTCTATAGTTATCTATATGATTTCCATTCGACCCTACGGGGAAACATAGTTATCATGCTCAATGTTTCATTTGCAAAACACCATACACGAAATGCGGCCTGTGTGAGCAAACCTAAGCATTTGTGACCAATTTCAACCATCAACCAAATCACCATAAGTGCCAAACTAGTGATTGTACATCAACCAACAATTCACCATTTTGGTAAAAAGAAAAAAAAATCAATCAATCAAACATGTTGTGCCATCTGTGCATACCCACGCATCTAATCGAAATGGGAAGAGGCCCTTCCATTTAAAAACAACTAAGTTTCTTTACCATCAGGCGGGTGAATATGAACTTTTAGAAGTGAAAATTGAAAATGTAACGATCACGTTATTATCACAGAGGAAGTGACATAAATCTATACTAAAATGACTACTATATGAACAACGGGTGAGCCCGCATTCGAAGTAATAGACCACAATAATCAGGAACAACTTAACAGGCTTGACAGTCTCCCTATGCAGCTCCAATCTGGAGGGTTAAGGGTTTCCATGGTAGCCGTCACAGGAGGAAAGACACCAACTATAGTGAAACTTCTAGGCCAAAGGTGTACACACAAGGAGGACTATGATTCACTTGTGAACGAGAGGCAGTTCCTTGAAAGGGCCGAAATGGAAAAAGGGGCTCTAGTTAAACCCAAGAATCGTGGAGACAACCATCTAGACATGATTTAAAAAAAAATTAACCAAACATAGTGGTAACAAAGAGCTATCACCCAAGAAGACCACCACCTCCAATGAACTCAAAACAATTATAAGTAGAACCATCAATTTTCTATTCATCACCAAAATTCCACACAGTTGTAGCACTCTAGACAAACACAAACCCACACAACTGATCCAAAATTATTTCATAACTAGAGTGAAGTCAAGAATGGAAAAAAGAGACATACCTGTTAATCGAAATCCTTAAGACGAGAGGTGGCTGAGTGGTTTCACCCTGCCAAAAATCCAAAGTGTGAACACAACAACAAGAACAAACAATAGGCTGACTAGGGTGGCCGCCAATGGGAAGGGTGAAGGTGGTGTGAAATAAATTCACATCACCTCAACCCACATCTCATTTACTCCATAGTACATGCCAACGATGCCCCCATTAACACCATTAATCAACCCTTACATCGAGAACATCAACATATTTAAACCATAGCATAATCCAAGTTTCGTATAACAATTCAACCATTTGCATTGTTACTTTTCTAAATGCACCACCCATGTTTATATTCCCAATATAACTCAAATAAATCATTGGACCACTATACAATCTAAACGATCATGTATAGACTCATCATCGATAGCATGATCAAAATCAATCGGAACCATAACATATTCACCATACACATAGACTATATAGAAACGCAAGCCATTACTTCCATATGCCAAAAAAATTTCCACCATATGCATATAAAACTTATTTTAACACAATTTCATACCCATTTCCTTTTTATCTAGGGTTTAACAATAACCAACAAATATTTTATGCATGTAGTATTGCAGAACTGATCCCTTTTGCATCAGATATAGTATTTTTCTCTTTCTCAAAATTGCCTTTCTACAATTTTCACTAACATAATTGTTATGCAGGTGTAATAAGAACAGAGTGTAATGATATTGATGAATAACATATTCTATAGTAGCGTAAGCAACCAACCTTTCATAAGCTCATTTATAACCAATAAAAAAATATATTCATCAACCATGTGTTGCACATCGTCTCAACATAAAAAATGCACAGATATTCTCTCTAATGGTTCAAGGGGGTCCCACCTACTAGTATTATTTAGTTTTAATATAATAGGCTTTGGAAACACTTTGCGGGAGAAACTACGTTGACTTTTTTAATCGTCAACAATATTTATTATTAATAATGATAAAAAACATTACATGTCTTGGGCACACTGGCATTTTAATAATTGTTTGGGCACTCTGGCCTCTCAACATTGTAACAATACATTATTTAAAATGGGGGTTCAAAACTTGGGGTGTTACAGAGAGCCTTAAGTTCTCTTTTGTATGAGGGAAAGTTGCTCTGGGTTTCTGCCATGTAGGGAGAATGTGCCACATTTTTTGAGAAGATTTCATCCCTTTCAAAGGAAGGATAATCAAGCGATTTGTATTCCAAGCGGATCCTAAGACATAGCCAAGATGGTTTGGTGAACTACATTAACAACTTGGTGATATCTTGCCTCAGGTGTTGATATTTTGTCTCTTGTTTTCTTATGCATTTTTTATTTACGCAATTATAATTATTAATGAATTAAGTAAGGGAGATATGAGACTAACAACATATTCATCAAGTTAATATTCGATTTTGATTCAAGTCTTTATAAGAACATTTTTTTACCTTTGATGTAGTCAAGTTCAATAGATCCACAATTTTAAATCTGACCTTCATTAAGTGGCCTAAAACCAAGTCAAGTTTGGTATTAGTTTCAACCTTGGTTTTAGATCAAGTGGTATCAGAGTAAGATTGATAGGTATTGTAGGTGTTGAAGACAATATGGGAAAAGCATCGAAGCAAGCATGACTTTGTGAGCTTGAAGAAATCAATCAATGCATCCAGAAAGAGAATGCAGAGCTCAGAAGGATTCTACAAGTTGTAGAGGATGATAATTAGAAATTATGACTCATGTTAAATAAGCACGTGGAGGAACAAGTTGGAGAATGTTCCACTATAGAGGAAGAAAAGAGTCCCTCCAAGGCCAGATCAACTTGTGGCCATGGAAGGTATACTATTTATGGTTCTTGTCATGAAAATGTTGATAGTTTCACATATTTTCGTATGATAGAGGATTCTCTCCAGGAACTAGGTAACCAAGGTGGTTTCTTAGTAGCCTTATCTACAACTTCATCCAACCAAGAGGAGAAGTTGGCCAAACTTTAGGAAGATGACCAAGGGTCAGAAACATGAATGGAGTTAAATAATTCTATATGTTCAATTCCTTCCCTTATTAATGATGATGCCTCTTTTGGATTTTTTTAAAGGCACATCAAGGGTATTAGCTTGAAGTTGTTGAGGAAAATGGGATATAAAGGAGGAGGTCTTGGTATTGATGGCCAAGGAATCATTCAACCACTAGAGGTTAAAGGAAGACCTCGATATGTAGGATTGGTGTATGGTGAAAGAGAATGCTCAAAGGCAATAAAAGCATAGGATTATTCAAGCAAAGAGATGATATCATCACCAACACCACCTTGGAACAACAAGAGTATCGCAAGGTGATGGAAGAAAAAATTCCCTTACAGTGAAGGTGATTTGGACGTGAAGTCACATAACTATTACACTCACTATTGTATGAGAGTACATTGGATAAAGAAATGTTGGAAGCTGCATCCTAAACTTAGTCCAAATAAGGACAAGAAAGTTATGCGTCCATTCAGAGAAAAAGAAGAGCATTAGAGTAGATCCCCGAAGCAGAAAGAAAACAAATAATGACCATGAATCCAGATAAATAGGAAATGGGTAGCCTAATGAGCCATGGGGCTCCAAAATACCTCAAAAATAAAATTTCCCAAAATTCAACAAAAACAACACCACGCTGAATAACTTGACAATGGATTTCCAATGGCACAAATGGCTCATTAAATAGAGTCCCAATGCAAAAGATATGGCCATATGAAATTTTCACCAAACATGAAAAACTAGTGAAGTTCATACAGTCCTAACATCAACATGAAGAGGTGGTAGTCACAGAGGATGGCATGTGTCCCAATGATGTCAACAGGGTGATATGGAAGCCCAAGAGGCTACCGCATGTCACTCATTTTTGGGTGATTTGGCACCCAGTTGGACTAACCATTTTTTGCCACGTATCATGCTGACGCAACAGTGACATGGAAATATAGTGGGGTAGCTGATGTGGCAAGTCATATGTTGACATGTTTGTTGACTTGATTGAATATCGTGTGTTGACTAGACGTTGATGGTGTAGTACAAAAGATGACATCCCAACAACAGACATGTTGACCATATGCTGATGTGGTGCTGACGATGACATCTAACATAGAAAGTATAGTGCTAACGTGGTACCTCAACATGGAATCTCATGACAAGATTGATATGATATAGTGGCATCTGATTTGGAATCTGTGTGGAATGTACACTAGAAATGACATTGACCTATGCATAGGCACCATGTGGCCCAATCATTGGAGGTCACATGACAACCCGCAGTTGGCCATTATGGTCCTTACCAAGAAAAGGAATGGAGTTTTGTTTTAATGGTTGGAGTTAAACCAACGACCTCCACGCTTGGGACATGATGACCTACCATTCAGCCACAGGTGGTGCGTACAATCCAATGGTTGTGATATCTATTTAATGGTGGTTTAGGTAGAGAATGGTAAAAAGAATCGGACCAACCGACACCGAATCCAGTGACTGAACCGACCAAGCCCCAACCAAATTGTGTATGAGGTAAAACAGTCAAAAATATTGGCAGGAGGTTAAATGGTTTTAAAACCGTATAAAACTATATTTTAAAAAACATTTGTTATAAGAGACCATGGTATACCCATATGGGATTTGACGAGAGTTAAACCCTCGACCACCCAACTAATGTCCAACAACTTTGCCAATCTACCCCAAGTGCTTTGTTGGAAAATCCACCAAAATTTATTACTTAAACCAAATATTCCACCATCCATCGGGAAGATACCCATGTGGTCCCATACGGGCACATTTTTCGAGGTGCAAGTGCATTAAATGTAGAATTACAAACCTGTGTGGCACACAGATCGAGGCAGAGAGCCTAGGGGGTCCATAATTTACAGTGATGGAATTGGAAGAAAGTACAGTCATTTTTGCACAATGTTTCACCACAAATTCAATGGTGGAGTCATAATTTGGATCTGAGCGATATATTTTTGGGCTCATAGCAGAAGCCCATTTTTGTCATTAATGCATGACACATTTTTCAAGGCATATTTGCACCATTCAGAACATGTCAAGTTTATAGTCAAAAGTTACAGAATGACGAGACGAACATATTAGTGTTGTGTATGCCAAGATTTAAATATATGGTTGAGCTCCTTGGAATGAAAGACAATGTAAGTTTTATGCATTTATGTTTTTTTTCCCTTCTTGAAAATTGCAAGACAGTGCATGTATGTTGCAGATTATGGTGATGTTTGAATGCTACAACAAGGCAAAAAGATACAAATTGTTGCAGGAAATTCATTTTTTGAGCCTTAAACACAAGCCAATATGGCATGGTAAGAGGCCATTTTGACACTTCGACATAAAGTAGTCATGTTTACATTCAAACGTATTAGAATTACGAGAAAAGTATGATTATGATGGAATTTTCCTTATTTGTTATGTTTCACATGTTTGTAATGGTGGGTTTAAAAACCATAGAGTTTCCCACTAGTGCACAATTGGGGGTATTCTCCTTAATAAAGTTGATGAAAGGGTTTTAATTAGCCACTCTTGAAAGTGATGATGAGAGTGAGAGGCATTTTGTTCTATGCATAAATCTTGTAAGACTTGTTGGAAACATTGTAATGGGTCTTATAACCACTATTGAGTGAGAGGGATGCAAGTTTCCCTCAATACATTTGGAGGACCAAAAGTGATTTTTTGTAGGGAGCTATGATTCAGGAGTATCTCCACATAAGGAATCATTACTTTTCACACCATGGAGAAGATCACTAAAATACTAATTGAGGGTAGGTGGAAAAGAATGATTAATACTTATGAATGGTTTATTTAAAATGTAAAAATGATTAATACTTTAAGTGAGTGAGAAAATCATGTATTATTCATGCAAATTGGAAAAATGATTAATTCTTGAAGTGAGTTTGATAATATCAAGTATTATTCAATTAATTGTAAAAATGGGAAAATTAGTTTTATGTGAGAATCCAACTCACAAATTAGTTTCCTAATTTTAAGATAAATTGGTTTCCTAGTTTTAAGGAAGAAGTTAAGGGTTTCATGAGTTGGTTTGGACTCTTATTCACTTTATTACAAGTGTTTTCATAGTCTCAAGGAGGAATTTTAGGGTCTCATGAGTTGGTTGAGATGCTTTCTCATTTTTATCCTTGTGTGATTATGAGATCCTAAATTTGTGGATATTGTCTCCTTTGAGTTATGGAGTTAAGGAAAATTATAAAAACTCCTTATGAAAACTCTAGGTTTGAAATTTGGAGGATTCACTTATGGATCATCCGTTGGTGGAGAGAGAACTCAAATGTAGTCCTTCTGGTGTTTGAAGAAATTTCAATTATGTGAGAGCCTTAAGTTCTCTTTTGTGTGAGATAAGGTTGCTCTGGGTTTCAACCCTGTAAGGATAATGTGCCACATTTTGTGAGAATATTTCATCCCTTTCAAAGGAAGGATAATAAAATGATTTGTATTCCGGGTGGGTTTGTATACGTAGCCAAGATGGCTTGGTGAACATCGTTAACAACTCATTGATTTCTTTCCTCATGTGTTGATATTTTGTCGCATGTTTTCTTATGCATGTTTTATTTCAACATTTATGATTATTAATGCATTAAGTAATGGATATATGATACTAACAACATATTCACCAAGTTAATATTCAATTTTGATTCAAGTCTTCATAAGAAAATATTTTCACCTTTGATGCAATCAAGTTCAATAGATCCACAACTATAAATTTGATCTTCATTAAGTGGACTAAAACCACGTCAAGTTTGGTATCAGTGTCACCCCAATTTTATATCAGTTCCACTCAATTTGTTTTTTATCACTCTCATTGGGCTAATCATTTGGATCCATGGTTACATTAGGCCTTTGATTATGAGGATTCGAACATGGAAACTTTGAGTTAAAATTATTTTGTTTTAGGGGTAGTTGTCCTTCCTTTCCACATGTTATTTTAATATTTCCTTATAGGTGATTTTTATTTTTTAGGACAAAAAATTATGTTTCCCTTTAGAGTTTTTCCTTTCAGTTATTTACCTTTTATCCTTTTCTTAAATATCAATGATTTTTTCCAAATTATCCTTTCAGTTATCTCTTGTGATGTTTTGATTTTCATAGTATACTTATTTTTCACTTTTCTAGTCTTGGCTCAAATATGAGTATCTTATCTTTCATATGACGAGACTTTGTGTCTATCATTAGACTGAGATTGGATGGGGTTCCCATTTGTTCATTTTCCCAAAGCAATTAGACTTTAGGATGGGTAGTTGAAGAGACATATGAAATTCTTGAGCCATCTTATGTCCTTTCTCTTCATTCCTTATCATCGAGTCTTCTGCTTCGAGTAATTCGGCCCCCTCATCCAACAATAGGGATATGGTACTTGTGTTTTTTTCATCTTATATATTCATGAGTTATCACTTTGCATCGAGGGAAGAGAGATATCACTTCTCTTATTTTCAGTAGGTCATCATGTATAGACTCTGGCACCTTATCTATACAAGATCCAGAAGCAGAGCACCTTGCTAGCCATTAGCTTCATTTTTCGGTTATCTTGCATCTGAAAAGGATGAGTATCATTGGGCCTTGATTGGATGATCCATGTCATTGTTTGACTTTAAAAATTATTTCACATCAATAGGTTATGCTCATACCTTATAATCCATTATCATTATTGGTGGTGTTCCTTCGCACTTGGAAAGTGTTTACATTATTTACATCTTACTAAGTGACTCTCTACCTTGTGTCTACATCAACACATTTATCGTAGGGAGGAGTGTACAAATTGGGTGAAGAAGGCAGTGGATGTGGATGAGACTCCTTGTTTTTCAATTTTTCAGTGGGAGGTTTATATTGATTTGAATTCATTTCCCATTAGATAGGATTTGGTATCACAATTCATCTTACATGATTTTCTTGCTCAACTTACAAGACCTTTTCTTCTTCCACATAGTTACAGGGGTCTATTGGGTACATTCTTTCAGTTCTCAAACCGTATCATTTACAACTTGCAAAGTTATCATAGAGCATCACTTTTACTTTTACGGACACAAAGATTCATATGGTTCTTGAAATACCACAGTGGGATCCCAACCCTTGAGTCACCATTGTTAACCCTTGGATTTTCCCCCTTGCAAATCCTGAAGTTTAAGAGCCAACACACACTATTTGGGTTGGCATTCAAATATTTTTCCGTAGTTTTAGCACTTGTGTGAGATAAAGGTTGGTTCTAATATAATACAGTTATAAGAATGGTATGTGGTTTTTTTTGCTTCAGAGTTAGCACTAACATAGTTTCACATTGATTTGAGAGGGATGTCTATTTATAACAGGTGACCCTACATTTTAAGAGATAGTGACTAAAGACTCATTTGATAGTTTTGAGAATAGAGAGTTAGTCCTTCCATGATAATAATCCCGATGGAATTTTTCTAGGCGACATGTGATTACTTTCTATTTTTAGCAGGGTTTTCTCCAGGATTTAGATCAGGATTTTGAGTTTACAATATTGATCCTTGAGAAAATTTGAGTCTATTCAACCTTTTTTGGGATGACATGAAAGTAATTTATATTTTTAGCATGTAGAGATCGAGGGGTCGGATTATGATTCCAATCATATATCTGTGTCCTATTATCGCACAATCTGTATTTTCCCAAAGCCCAAGGCAAGTGAGGAAAGATTGGCGTAATAAGGGGGTGACCTATCACTGTCACCTTAATAGGAAACCCCTTTCTGTTTAGGAGTATATCAATATTACCCCAAGGGAGACGTCTCGAGTGACCTAAAGGTATGATGAAACTCAGGTAAGGATGCAAGAATACCCTTCTCGCATTGGTCACTCAAGTCAAAAGGTTCTTTAGGTATTTAAGAGATGAATCAATAGTAAATATGAAGTGTACCTAACTAGAACAAGAGAACAAAGGTAAATATGCAATATTTCAAGTACAAAATGATGTTAGTGCTTCATATGACCATGAACCTTCAAAATTTAAAGTAGTTAATATAAAAATGGAACAATATGAAAGTTTACAACAACAATAAGTATTTTTTAATAGGTGCAAAAAATATGCCTTGGAATTGCTTGAAAAGAAAATGAAAAGGTAGTTTTAATCGGGCATAATGATAATCAATTGTCGCAAGAAATTTTTGAAATGTCTAGCTAGCATTAAATGTCAATTTGGAAGAGAATTTGTTGCAGTTAGATGGAGGTAGAAATATTTTGTGACAAAAACTAGTATTAGTGCTCATAATTGCAAGAGAACATCACGTAAACTTAGCATTTATCAAGTAGATTGTTTGGAAATTATCACAAGCAATTTATGAGTGAGTTAGATGCAATTTTTTTTTTGTTTGTTAATGTGGCTGAACCTGTTGGCATCGAGATTAACATGTGTCTTGCGAAACCGTGACTCATGGGCATCTAAGTCGTCAAAATCACCTGGGTATCGCACCCGGCCTGAGCCACACCAACCCTTAACATGGTTGGATTTTTTGTCCCTGTAGGTTTCAAATTGGTGACTTTTCAACACAGAGTGGCTTAACAACACACTCTATCAATGACTATCCTACACCTTGGGGACGATTTAGATGCAAGTTATGTGGGTGCATGCAACAAATTAATGTAGATTAGTATGGTTGTAGAAATTATTTGCAAAAGTGAAAGATACCAAATATATAAAATATGCAGTACAAAAATAAAATGCTAGAAATGGAAGAATAATAGTAAAATATCCAACATAATCTCCACAATAACACATAAATGATATAAGAACAATAATAGAAATAGCACTTTGATTCAGAAAGCAATGTTCACAGGCCTCTTCAAGGGGGTAACCTCCAATCGAGCAGCACTATGTTACAATAATCTCCAAGCTAGGGTTTTCATACCCTCGACCCTTATTTATACAAAATGTCTATCAAGAGAAGCATCTAGAGGAATATCCTTCTAGAAGTGGAAGCTTCTATTAGGTATTCTTACATCCACCTTATTCTATTTTATTGGAAGGCCTTATTAATATTAACCTTTATTACATCCAAATATATTAATCTACCTATGTGTGGGTTAGGACCCTAACATGTCCGCCCCCTTAAAAACAACCTTGTCCTCAAGGCTTGAGATGAGGAAACTGTTGCAAAATGGTAGCTGGTTCCCAAGTGGAATCTGCTGGATTCGTATCTTTCCATTGGACTAGCACTTCCTTGATGGTTCGTTGATGCAGGCAATGCTCACGCTGGTCCAAAAATACTTCTGGTTGTAGCCAAATGGATCCTTCTTCAGCTAACTCAGGAAGGTTGGTTTCAATTTGGCACCGAGTTCCAATCACCTTCTTTAAGCATGAAACATGGAAAACTGGATGTAGCTTCGACTGACTGGGTAGAGCTAACTGATATGCGACTTGTCCCACACGTTTGAGAACTGTATAAGGACCATAAAATTTGGGCGCTAGCTTCTGACAATGCTCGGTCTTGAGGGAAGTTTTCTTGTATCGTTTCAGTCACAAAAACACCTGATCCCCTTCTGCAAATTGACGTTCAGAGCGACCTTGATCTGCTTGTTGCTTCATGCGATTTTGTGTCATGACCAAGTTCTCTTTAAGCGTATGAAGAATATCCTCTCGAACTGTAACTATTTGGTCAACTGCCTGGACCTTTGAGGTACCCAGTAAGTATGAGAGAAGTGAAGGTGGCTTCTGTCCCTATACTGCTTTAAAAGGAGTCATGTGAGTAGCTATATGTTAGGAAGTGTTGTACCACCATTTGGCTAGGGGTAGCCATTGAACCCACTGATGTTGTTTTTCAGAAGCAAAACACCTCAGATATGTTTGCAAACACTTGTTGACAACTTTCGTTTGACCATCAGTCTGGGTATGATAAGCTGTGTTGAGATGCAATTGGGTGCCCTGGAGCTTAAACAGTTCTTGCCAAAAATTGCTTGTGAAAGTTGGGTCATGATAAAAAACAATAGAGTGTGGCATGCCATGAAGCTTGAAGACCTGGTCCTTGAAAAGTTGAGCCACCATGGATGCAGTAAATGGGTGTTGAAGAGCGCAGAAATGAGAATGCTTGGAAAGGCGATCCACATCCACCATTATGACTGATTTATTCCCTAATTTGGGTAAGCTGGTAATAAAGTCCATAGAGATATCCTTCCAAATAGCCAGTGGAATCGGAAGCGGTTGTAGTGTGCCTAGAGATTTGACTGTTTCTCCCTTGTTGCATTGACACACCTCACATTCAGCTACAAAATTATGAATGTCCTGTTTCATACCATCCTAGAAAAAAGAATGTTTGACTCTATTATATGTTTTGGTGAACCCTGAGTGCCCCGCTGTGGGTGTAGCATGAAGCTCAGAAAACACTGTGGATTTAAGCTTTGATTGTTTACTTAAATACAAACGGCCTTTATATCGAATCTCATCTTGTATCCAAGAGTACCCTGGGGGAGCCGGAGCCTTGCTTTGCAATTGTTGGATCAGATGCGAACTTTTGGGGTCTTGAAGCCATTCCTGTCACACATCTTGGAGCCAATCGAGTACAACGAAGGAAAAAGAAAAAAGGGATCCTTCTT
This sequence comes from Picea glauca, assembly GCA_000966675.3. Classification (NCBI taxonomy): domain Eukaryota; kingdom Viridiplantae; phylum Streptophyta; class Pinopsida; order Pinales; family Pinaceae; genus Picea; species Picea glauca. Next base: position 415,762 of record JZKD02S1727395.1, read on the forward strand.
CTTCATATGTTCAGGACAGTGCATCCACCACTACATTGTCTTTTCCCTTCTTGTAAATGATATCATAATCATAACCAAAGAGATTAGTCACCCATTTTTGTTTCTCTTGGGAGGAAATGCTTTGTTCCATAAAGTAATTGAGGCTTTGATGGTCGGTCTTGATTTGGAATCATTGCCCCAAGAGATAAGGGTGCAACAACACAACGACATGCAGAATAGCCAACATTTCCTTTTCATAAATGGGTTTGCCCAGATTCCTTTCAGATTGTTGCTTACTGGTGAAGGCCAAAGGTCGACCCTCTTGCATAAGGACAACGTCGATTCCTTTCCCTGAGGCATCACATTCCAGCACAAAGGTCTTTGTGAAATCAGGAAGGGCCAGAACCGGAGTGGTGCACATGACCGTCTTCAAGGTTTGAAAAGCTTGAGAAGTGGCTGGAGTCCAAGTGAAAGAGTCCTTTTTGAGGAGAGAAGTGAGTGGTGCTGCAATATTTCCATAGTTCTTAACAAACTTGCGATAGTACCCCGTTAAGCCAAGAAATCCACGCAATCTTTTGAGAGTCTTTGGGTGCGTCCAATCTTCCATAGATTCAATCTTTTTCGGATCCACCCTGACGCCATTCTTGCCAACCAGATGACCCAAGTATTCTACTTCCGAGGCACCAAAAGCACATTTAGACTGTTTCAGGAAAAGTTGGTGCTGGGAGAGGAGATGGAGAACTTGATCCACATGAGTAACATGGTCGGTCCAGGTTTTTCTATAGATGAGGATATCATCAAAGAAAACTATGACAAAATGACAGAGAAAGGGATAGAAGACATGATTCATGAGGCTTTGGAAGGTGGAGGGAGCATTACACAAGCCAAAGGGCATGACCAAAAACTCATAGTGGCCCTCATGAGTGAGAAAGGCCATCTTGGGAATGTCTGCCTCTTTCATACATATCTGGTGATTGCCTGAGTGAAGATCAAGTTTAGTAAAGAATTGGGCGCCACTCAATTTATCCAGGAGGTCATCAATGTCTGGAATGAGAAATTTGTCTTTAATGGTCAGTTTGTTGAGGGCACAAAAGTTAGGACACATTCTCCAAGAACCTTCTTTCTTCAGTACCATGACTATAGGAGAGGAGTAAGGGCTCATACTAGGGCGGATAATGGCTACATTAAGGAGTTCCTAGACCATTTTCTCAATTTCATTTTTTTGTGAGAAGGGGTGGCAATATGGATGGATATTAGGAGGACGGATTCCAAGTACGAGGCGAATGGAATGATCATGGATACCGTGGGAAGGAGGGAGGCCTTCAGTAGTGGAAAATACCATTTGATGTTTAGAAAGGAGAGCTTGGAGGTCATGCGACATCAGGGGTGTTTTTGTTGGTTGAATGGCATGGAGTTGGGAAATGACACAAGAATGACCTTTTTTTAGAATCTTTTCCATGTGATGTGAACTAATGACCTCAGGTGAACCAGTCGTGATGCCCTGGAATTTATATTGGTGGCCTTCCTAGTCGAATTTCATGGTTAATGCATTAAAATCCATGGGAATGGGACCCAAAGTTCTTATCCAGTCGAAACCCAACACAATGTCACAACCACCCATGTCGATAGAAAACATATGGGATTTTAGGTGGTAGTCATTGATTTGGATATGCACATTTTCACAGTGCCCTCCACATTTCATGGAACCACCATTGGCAATCATGATTTGGAAATTATTGACAGCATGGATGTAGCAATGAGTTTCTTGGGCAATGTGGCGATGAATAAAATTATGGGTGCTTCCACTATCAACCAGAATGATGACCTTCTGATGCTTGATGTAACCGATTAACTTGAGGGTTTGGGGAGCGGAAAAACCAGTGAGAGCATTGAGGGAAATGACAGGTTCTACTTCGAGAGGGTTTGAGGGAGGGGTTATGTCACCGATTTCAGGTGACTCAGACACAAGGGGAGTTTCAACATCCTCTTATGAAATGTCCTCCGAGATGGCCATAAAAAGATTTTGTTCCTTACACTTGTGGCCTGGGAAATATTTTTCATCACAATTATAACAAAGGCCTTTGAGTTGGCGTTCAGCCATTTCAGCCTTGGTCAATTTTTGGATTTTTAATGGGGCGGAGGGAGTAGTGGGAGTGATGGGTTTAAGGTGAGGGATAAAGGAGGGTTTTCAGTTTTGAGATGATACCACTTGTTGTGCTTCTTTATCCCTTTCATTATCCTCCAACCAAGTCGAGGGTCAAGCCATGACGACATGGGCCCGAATCTCCTCCTTAAGGCCACTAATAAAACACTCTCGAAAGAAAGCATCAGTCATGCCCTCTGTTCGAAAATCTAGGCGTTCAAAGGCAGCTATGAAGTCTTCTACTATTCCAGATGCTTCAACTTTGTCAAATGGCCCAAATGGTTGGTGTCCATGTCAAAGCATTCATAAATCTCAGTCACAAATGGGGTCCAAGCAATATACTCTTGACAATAAGTTTTTCTCCATTGCCACCATTGCCAAGGTTCTTGATCAAGATGGAGAACACCATACCGAAGTTTGGCCAAGTCATCGGTAATGCCATATAAAGAGAAATAATGTTCCATTTGGGTTACCCAACCAGTGGGGTCCGAGCCATCAAATTTGATTACGTCCACCCACGGAAGGCGTATGTCATGTTGAAAGTGATGGGACTGAAAGGTATGGGAATGGGAGGAAGTTTCACCTTCATTCTTTGGATGTGCTTCAGAGAAATGGTCATCTATAGGGATCTTCAGTTTGGTACAGAGTGCTACAAAGATAGATTCAAGCTGGGTGGTAAGTTCTTGTTTGACTTCCTCCATTGAGGACTGCATGGTTGTATTTATGGTAGCATTGATGGATGAATCGATGGAGGCAACAGTAGCATTGGGTTGTTTTACTTCTTTTTGGGTTTCTAGGAAACTGGATTGCATGGTGTTGAAGCGAGCTTCCAGGTCTTAGCTACGGGTATGGGCCATGAGGATGGGTGAACTAAAAAGGGGTGGGTGGGGTCAAAATTTTTGTCTAAAAATGATATGGATGAAAGTGATAAGGGCGGAGAGATGAATCTAATGGAATAGGTCTCAAATAATGATGAAAAAAAATTCCAGACTTTTTTTTTTTTTTTCACCTGTAGAGTTATACTCCGGTCTAAAGAATACTACAGTGATGAAATCCCCAAATGTTTAACCCGAAAGATATGTGTATTTACTTGGCAACCTGAACAGAGTTGCGCAACAATAGATCTGGTCTGTTTTTAATTCGTTCATGTTTCCGTCCCCCAAGGGTTAGGTATTCAAGGGTTCTACAGATAAGGGTTTGCCCTGTGCTATAGCTCTCTAATATACATGCGGGGTCCAACAGTAGTACTTGGCCCAATATCTCAGGGCACTAACTAAGGAGGATAGACTGTACCCTTAGCCGTACTACCTGACTACCCAGGTACTAGAGAGTATCTTCCCGAGTGTTGTTCTTGGTGACACTATAGCAGTCCGGTGGCCAATAGGTTTATCTAAAGAGGGCTTCAGGAAATCTAGGTCGATCTATACACAGGTGTTGTCGGATGCGCTACCACTTGAAGGGGTACCAACAGGGGTTACAAGGGTGGCCAACAGATGTGCGCTTAAGAACCACTTGTATTTCCTGCATGTATGAACCTCAACCACGGGTTTATGCACGTAACGACAGATATCTGTGGTTTAAAGACTTCAGAATACGTCTCTACCCTGAAAAAAAAATCCCACAATTTCTGCCAAGGAAAGTTCTCTGATACCACTTGCAAGATACCAGATATATAAAATATGCAGTACATAAATAAAATGCTAGAAATGATAGAATAACAGTAAAATATCGAACATAAACTCCACAATAACACAAAAATGATATAAGAACAACAATATAAATAACACTTTGATTCAGAAAGCAATGTTCACAGGCCTCTTCGAGGGGGCAACCTCCAATCGAGCAGTGCTCTGTTACAATAATCTCCAAGATAGGGTTTTCATACCCTCGACC
>JZKD02S1727395.1:459933-470358 GCA_000966675.3 Picea glauca
AGAAGGACGAAATTATTTTTACAGGCACAAGGAAATGATATTTGGCTATCAGTTGTTACAAGAAATGATAGTTAAAAAAGGGCAAGTACTGCAACCAAGAAGGAATCGAAGAAGAATAATAAAATAGAAATGGATTTAATCTGGGAAGGATTACCTAATCCGATAAGAGAAAATGTTGGTAAATGTTCACCAACCAAAGAACTTTGGGATAAGTTACATGACATATAGTTTTCGCCCATCAAAGATTTAGAAAATGCCAAAGAAGATGCAGATACAGATCAAGAAGAATTATGTTTACCATGTCAAACAAATTCATAAGATGAAGAGTACATAATTACCATAGGTATGTTGTTTTTCTTTAATTGTGAAAAATGTGGACATCTTGAAATAGAATGCCATGAAGGAAATGAGATAGAAAAACTAATTGAAAACGAAGACAATTATGAAGCTGAATTGATTAGTTCTTTAGATGAACTAAGAGAATAAAAAAATTCACTCAAGAAAGAATTGATGAAACAAAAGGAAAGTGTTCACATTTTTTAAGAATCCCAACATGTCATTGAGAACTTAAGAACTCAGCTAGAAGAAGCCAGAAAGATCGAAGAAGTACAGAAGGAAGAAGCATAAATGAGAGAGAAAATATTGACATATCATCTTAAGGAGAGAACTAACAATCTAAACCAGCTTAAGGAAAATTTTGGTCAAGAAGAGAAAGGACTTGAAGAAGAAATAATCACATTAAAAATTCATCTTGAAGAAGAAAAAGGAACAAAATAAGTCATGAAGTCTCAAATAATGAAGAAATAAGAAGAGGTTGAGAAGCAAGAAGAAGAAGTTGTCACATTGATAAGTAAAATTGTCAATCTCAACAAGAACGTTGAAGAGATAGAAACACCCATATCAGTTATAAAGAATGAAGAGAAGAACTCTAGGTTGCTAGAAAATAAGAATGAAGAAAATAGAAAGAGTTATGCAGAAGTACTCAAAGGAAGGAATTATAGTCAACCAAAATCTTAGAAAACTATTGAAGATACATCTTCCAGAAGACCACCCATGTTCAAGCCACAAAGAAGCTTCAATCATGATCATGATCATTCAAGGAAAAAATTTAGGACTATGCCACGAAGAAGATCATTCACTCCCAGGTATGCAAATTTATTTCATGGTCATTTTTTTTTATTGTACTAACTTTGGACATAAGTTTGCAAATTGCAGGGATTATAAAACAAATGTTCAAGCAAGAAATGTCTATGTGGCCCCACGTAACATTGAATGTTACAAATGTCATAACTATGGACACATAACTAGTGATTGTAGAAGCATGATCAATACTTCCATGAAAGAGAACATTAATATCAAATGTAAGAAAGTGCCGATAAGAAAACATGAAAAACAAGTGGACAAAGACCAGGTCCCATAAATCGCAAGATTGGCAATAAAACGAGATGAAGAAAATTCTATAGAGAAAAATAAAGATGTTAGATACATAAAGGTTTGGAAAATAATTGAAAGAAAAGAAGGAAAACTAAATAAGGAACTGATTCAAGAGATTATACTTTCAGTCATTGTGGTGAAATATGAATCCATAGACAAAAATAAAGAAGTGAGAGCTCAGAGAGATGATGAATCTACCAATGAAGATGATGATGAACACACATAAGAGAAGGAATTGTTCTGAGCCATCCGACTTAGAGACTCCCAGGTAATATGAATATTAGACAGCGGGAGTCTATGCGGTAGCTCTGATAGACCAAAGAACCATCCTTCGAGAAGCTTGAAGAGTTTGAGAAGCCATATCCAGAGAATTTAGTTAGTAGAAGTACAATTTGATAGATTAATCAAGACTTCATGATAATATAGTGATAAATGGGTTATCATTATGGACAGTTGCATAAGTAGAGTCTTGGACAATATCGACAGAGATGGATTTGTAAGAATACTTAAGAGGTTTGGAAAAATATATGACAGTGGACGAGAGAATGGATTCATAGATTGGTTTAGAGAGTGGTTTAGAGAGAAAGGAACATTATCATAATGGATGATAATTACATAGGAAATGGCTTGAACAATGTTAATGGATTCCAAATTGATAGATATTATTTGGACACATGTAGTGCATACAACAATTCACTTTCAAAATAGAGTAATGCTCAGAAACAACAATTACAAAACTCCCTACAAACTATGGAAAGGAAGTGCATACAACAACCTCTACATCAACATTATTGACTGAAATTTATGTTGATGATATTATTTTTGGAAGTACTAATGACAGGTTAATCCAGAAATTTGAAACGTCATTACTTGGAGAACTATCCTTCTTTCTGGGTCTTCAGATATGTCAAAGTAACCAAGGAATTTTTATTTCTCAAACTAAGTATATCTGAGAAATACTAAAGAGGTTTAGAATGGAAGATCACAAACTAGTTACCACTCCTATGAAAATGAGTTTCAAGTTGAGAAAAGATGATGATTCAAAGTCTACATACCAGAGGAAATACAAGTCAATCATTGGTAGCTTATTATATGTGACAACATCCAGACCAGATGTAATGGAGGCAATTGGACAGGTGGAATGATTTCAAGAAACATGAAGGAAATCACATGTATTGGTAGTGAAAAGGAATTTCAGATATCTAAAAGGAGCAAAAGATTTTGGATTATGGTATCCAAAAGGAAAGGATCTATCACTTATTGCCTACACAGATGCAAATTGGGTAGGTTGCATTGATGACCGATGAAGCACCAATGGAGTAGCGTTCTACTTGGGTGAGTGTTTAGTATCATGGTTAAGCAAGAAACAATAATCAATATCCTTATATACATCCAAGGTACAATATATTTTAGAAACAACATGTTGTACACAGATTCTATGGATGAAACAAACTCTGACAGATATACAAGTTGAGTATGATGATCCCATTCCAATCTATTGTGATAATACAAGTGCCATCAGTATCTCAAGAACCTGGTGATGCACTCCAAAACGAAGCACATTCCAATAAAGTATCACTTTATACGGGAACAAGTTGTAGAGAATAACATCAAAGTTGAATATGTGGGCACAAAATAACAAGTGGTAGACATATCTACAAAACCACTTCCATGGGAAGCCTTTGAGTATCTTCGCCAGAGATGCATAGTAATTTCTACTCCAAAATGAATGCTTTCGAATGCTTATCTTATATGTCTTAGATTTACATGAGGAAGCATTGTAAAGAGGGAAAATCGGGTTGGGAGATTAGTTTTAGGAAGATTTCATTTATTGGGAATATCCCCAAGGACAATTCAGTTAGTGGGAGCAGCCCCAGATGGAAAGATACCTTTTACATTGATGACAAAATGGGAGAGATTTATCATATGAAATATATAAATGTTTAGAGAGAGAGCATAGAGGCATGTAAATAGGGGGAGCAACACCAAGGAGAGTTCATTCAGGGGGAGCAGCCCCAAAGAGAGATACCCTTTTCCATTGATTTCAAAGGCAAAGAGATAGAAACATTGATGAGGAGTATAAGCAGGAATGTTATCATGATTAAGTGTTGCCATCAATGCCAAAGGGGGATATTGTCAGACAATTGGATTAGGTTGATGGGCAATTGGTATGGATTTTTGGTTGTCATTGAAGTCAACCATTGGAGAGTGATATTGTATATTTATTTCAACCCTTAGTGATTGATGTCAACCCTTGGAGAAAGTCTGGTAGTGAATTCTGGTAGCACAAAGGTTTTGGTAATGTACCCAAGTTTATTTGTTGTATAAGAGTATGAGTTTTAATATATTTGAATATATGAATATTCTATATGGATAGTACATGTCATTCCATTTCTGGTGGTATGTGTAATGCCACATATCTCCTCACGATTAGAGATTTATGACAATGTGAAGTTGGAGAAGCCAAGTTAATGGACCCAAGTTTGTTTGATGGATAATGATATGAGTTTTGATGTATTTTTAGGAAATAATATTATAGATGGATAGTACATGTCATTCCATATCCAATGGTATGTGAAACTTCACATAACTCCTCATGGTTAAAGATTTATGGCCATGTGAAGTTGGAGAACCCTCTTGACTCATCTAGAATCCCCAAAAAGTCAAAGTACTCAAAGTGTTTGCAAAGAAGAAAATATTTAAATAATAAAGTGAAGTGATGAGTGTACTATAAATGAACGTGTATACAAAATAAATTATTTAAATAATAAAATTAATGGAGAAATTACTAAGTGGACAAGTGGGTTAATCCTAAAATAAGGAAAGTGGGTTAAGATGGTTAAAAGGTAACCCCTTGAGGAAGCTGCATGAAAGTACAAATAAGAGGCAAGGCTCTCTCATTTTAATCACACTTGAGAATATTTAATATCTACAAGTGATTAAAGTAACCAAAGGATATCTAAGCCTAATTTCAGAGGGAAGGTGAAGTAAAGAAGGCCGAAATTCAAGGGAGGATAAATTATTTTGATGATGCTTTCTAAGGTATGTTATTTACAGGTTATATCACCATTTTCATAAAAGAAAAAATTCTAAAATGATTAAGAACATTAAATTGGGAGGTTGTTGGGGAAACATATCCAGGTAGCTGTGGTACAAATTTCATCTTGTGGGTCATTGTATTTTTGGATTTACACTCCGTGGAAAATAGGGTTTTTGGCTAGTCCTGAAACTAGTATAAAACAAGTTTTTAGGGTAAAGACGTCATAAATTATTCATAACAGATCAAAATTCAATAAGACCAAATGTGTTGGTTATAGTATAGTCTGTAGTATTGTGTTTACAATTTTTAGATCCATACAACAAATATTCCGCGCAGGGCCCGCTCTTCAGGTTCACTCTCTAGAATAAGCCATAATTCAACAAGGTATATCATTTTTCCTACAACTAATTTTCTAAGAGGTTCCAATTAGTGACACCTGGAGGAATTGCATAAAACACATTGAGGAACATTGTGTACTATTTTCAGATCTTTATTAATTACAGGTACATATTTATGATTATTTCAAGTTAGGGTTGTTGACTAATCCAAAACTAGTCATGTGAGAGTAAAGTAAAGTTTGATGAAAATGATAGTCTCTTCTTGTTAAAGTTAATAAATGTTTGTAGGTATGTGATCATATACACCAAGTCTATTACAAAGTTACAAATTAGATTTGGATGATGAAATTGATGAGGGATTTTGGTTGAGTTACATGTTGGGTACATGGTTGAGACAACTAGTTGATGAGTTGGCACATACATGAGTTGTATAGTTGATGATGTTGGTACATCTTGATGAGTCATAGTTGATGAGTAGTTGATACATGATTGGTACATACTTGGTACATGGTTGGAGGCACTTGTTAGTACTATTTTTGACACATGGTTTATGGATGATGTAGCATACTTGTATTGGTTTATTATTAGAAACATATATTGATCTTGGTGATGATTATGAGTTATTGTGTTATGCTTGGTTGATGCACATCTTTGAGATTTGTCTTGGTGATTGATATTGATGAGTAGATATGATTTGGCTAATAATATTGATGAGACATGTTGTTTGGATAGGTTTTTGTGACAAGTTATTCATATAGGTTTGGTGCATGGGTGATGCACTCGTTAATGGTACAGGTTGAGGTATAAGTTGGTGCATGGTTGATGCACTTGTTTATGGTACATGTTAATTACAAGTTGTTTGATACAAGTTGATGCATGGTTTATGCACTTGTTTATGGTACAAGTTGATTATAGTTTAAGGTAGAGGTTGATACATGGTTTATGAATGGTTCAGGTTATTGGTACAGGTTGTTCGGTGCAGGTTGATTGGTACAGGTTTATGTTAAGCCCTAATGTTGGCTCATTAACCCTTAATTGGGGAATATTATATTAGTAATGTTATTTTATTTATGTCATCTTTAGGCCATTAGTTTTAATTATACCTCCTAGTCTCCTATATATACCAAGGAGAAATTTTCATTTTGAATCATCTTGTGCTTGAACATTTAAGTGGGGTAAAAGGAGGTTGCCCCCTCGAAGAGGATTACTATCTGAAATTATCTCCTTTTCAAGGCGTTGAGTAATTTTTCTAAGGTTTTTCTATGCTATATTGGTATTTGGTTCTTAACATATGGTATCAGAGCTCAAGGTCTTGGGGTTTCACTGCTACATCTAAGACACCTTGGAATGTTTACTATAACTTTGTTTCTACAATGTTTCAGAAGAAACAGCTTGGAGGATATTTAGAAGACGGATCAAGGTACGTCGGGTTCAAAATTTAGCTCCTGAGGCCTTATAATTTAGGAGATACAGTCTGTACAAGATAGGGTCCTGGAATCATCCTGAAATGAGTCATTGTGGTATTTACGCTATAAAAAAATTTATGTAACATTTTAGACTCTAAAATTGAGAGGATATTTACAGAAATTAGCAAGGTATCTGTGGTAAAACTTTTAGCCTCTGGTTCATCTTAAATTTGTAGATACACCCTGTGTAAGATAGGCTATCTGACTAGTCCTATTGACTAGTCTCAAGAAGGTGTTCCAGGTAAAACAATCATAACTTCTTCCTAGAGTAACCAAATTAAGTGGGACTAGTTTCATTGGATCGTGGACAGTCTGCAGTAATTCTGGTGTGAGGTTTAGCATTTTATATCAATTATTTTGTGCGGGGAAAGCTATATAAGTGAGATCTCTTGGAAAGGACAAAAATTGGCAAGTTGTGGGGAAGTTACCATAAATTCCACTTGGCACATCCAATTTTGATCAGACCTATCACATTGTAGAGAAGAAATATCAGAGAACTATATAAAAGAAAGTTTCATACCCAAAAGAGCTGAAACTTGGGAGATACAACAGACTAAATATTGTCTAGCAGAACCACCTCAAAATCAAGGTTCGAAAGTGATACTTGGCCAACATGCCACCAAAAAAGGGAACTTCTACACCAACTAAGCCTCCAGAAAATTCTACTTCGATTATTGATGAAAGTGAAGAAATGCGTAGGGACATAAATGAACTACAAAAGAAGATGGATTCAATGGAAGCTAAGTTGGATACTAAGATGGATTCAATGGAATCTAAGTTGGATGGTTTAAAATGGGAGATCATGGAAGTATTGAAAAATTTCGTAACAGAGAAGACACCTGAAAGTGAAAATGCATCCCATGAAATTCATGATGAGGACACAAGGAAGGTGAANGTAACCAAAGGATATCTAAGCCTAATTTCAGAGGGAAGGTGAAGTAAAGAAGGCCGAAATTCAAGGGAGGATAAATTATTTTGATGATGCTTTCTAAGGTATGTTATTTACAGGTTATATCACCATTTTCATAAAAGAAAAAATTCTAAAATGATTAAGAACATTAAATTGGGAGGTTGTTGGGGAAACATATCCAGGTAGCTGTGGTACAAATTTCATCTTGTGGGTCATTGTATTTTTGGATTTACACTCCGTGGAAAATAGGGTTTTTGGCTAGTCCTGAAACTAGTATAAAACAAGTTTTTAGGGTAAAGACGTCATAAATTATTCATAACAGATCAAAATTCAATAAGACCAAATGTGTTGGTTATAGTATAGTCTGTAGTATTGTGTTTACAATTTTTAGATCCATACAACAAATATTCCGCGCAGGGCCCGCTCTTCAGGTTCACTCTCTAGAATAAGCCATAATTCAACAAGGTATATCATTTTTCCTACAACTAATTTTCTAAGAGGTTCCAATTAGTGACACCTGGAGGAATTGCATAAAACACATTGAGGAACATTGTGTACTATTTTCAGATCTTTATTAATTACAGGTACATATTTATGATTATTTCAAGTTAGGGTTGTTGACTAATCCAAAACTAGTCATGTGAGAGTAAAGTAAAGTTTGATGAAAATGATAGTCTCTTCTTGTTAAAGTTAATAAATGTTTGTAGGTATGTGATCATATACACCAAGTCTATTACAAAGTTACAAATTAGATTTGGATGATGAAATTGATGAGGGATTTTGGTTGAGTTACATGTTGGGTACATGGTTGAGACAACTAGTTGATGAGTTGGCACATACATGAGTTGTATAGTTGATGATGTTGGTACATCTTGATGAGTCATAGTTGATGAGTAGTTGATACATGATTGGTACATACTTGGTATATGGTTGGAGGCACTTGTTAGTACTATTTTTGACACATGGTTTATGGATGATGTAGCATACTTGTATTGGTTTATTATTAGAAACATATATTGATCTTGGTGATGATTATGAGTTATTGTGTTATGCTTGGTTGATGCACATCTTTGAGATTTGTCTTGGTGATTGATATTGATGAGTAGATATGATTTGGCTAATAATATTGATGAGACATGTTGTTTGGATAGGTTTTTGTGACAAGTTATTCATATAGGTTTGGTGCATGGGTGATGCACTCGTTAATGGTACAGGTTGAGGTATAAGTTGGTGCATGGTTGATGCACTTGTTTATGGTACATGTTAATTACAAGTTGTTTGATACAAGTTGATGCATGGTTTATGCACTTGTTTATGGTACAAGTTGATTATAGTTTAAGGTAGAGGTTGATACATGGTTTATGAATGGTTCAGGTTATTGGTACAGGTTGTTCGGTGCAGGTTGATTGGTACAGGTTTATGTTAAGCCCTAATGTTGGCTCATTAACCCTTAATTGGGGAATATTATATTAGTAATGTTATTTTATTTATGTCATCTTTAGGCCATTAGTTTTAATTATACCTCCTAGTCTCCTATATATACCAAGGAGAAATTTTCATTTTGAATCATCTTGTGCTTGAACATTTAAGTGGGGTAAAAGGAGGTTGCCCCCTCGAAGAGGATTACTATCTGAAATTATCTCCTTTTCAAGGCGTTGAGTAATTTTTCTAAGGTTTTTCTATGCTATATTGGTATTTGGTTCTTAACATATGGTATCAGAGCTCAAGGTCTTGGGGTTTCACTGCTACATCTAAGACACCTTGGAATGTTTACTATAACTTTGTTTCTACAATGTTTCAGAAGAAACAGCTTGGAGGATATTTAGAAGACGGATCAAGGTACGTCGGGTTCAAAATTTAGCTCCTGAGGCCTTATAATTTAGGAGATACAGTCTGTACAAGATAGGGTCCTGGAATCATCCTGAAATGAGTCATTGTGGTATTTACGCTATAAAAAAATTTATGTAACATTTTAGACTCTAAAATTGAGAGGATATTTACAGAAATTAGCAAGGTATCTGTGGTAAAACTTTTAGCCTCTGGTTCATCTTAAATTTGTAGATACACCCTGTGTAAGATAGGCTATCTGACTAGTCCTATTGACTAGTCTCAAGAAGGTGTTCCAGGTAAAACAATCATAACTTCTTCCTAGAGTAACCAAATTAAGTGGGACTAGTTTCATTGGATCGTGGACAGTCTGCAGTAATTCTGGTGTGAGGTTTAGCATTTTATATCAATTATTTTGTGCGGGGAAAGCTATATAAGTGAGATCTCTTGGAAAGGACAAAAATTGGCAAGTTGTGGGGAAGTTACCATAAATTCCACTTGGCACATCCAATTTTGATCAGACCTATCACATTGTAGAGAAGAAATATCAGAGAACTATATAAAAGAAAGTTTCATACCCAAAAGAGCTGAAACTTGGGAGATACAACAGACTAAATATTGTCTAGCAGAACCACCTCAAAATCAAGGTTCGAAAGTGATACTTGGCCAACATGCCACCAAAAAAGGGAACTTCTACACCAACTAAGCCTCCAGAAAATTCTACTTCGATTATTGATGAAAGTGAAGAAATGCGTAGGGACATAAATGAACTACAAAAGAAGATGGATTCAATGGAAGCTAAGTTGGATACTAAGATGGATTCAATGGAATCTAAGTTGGATGGTTTAAAATGGGAGATCATGGAAGTATTGAAAAATTTCGTAACAGAGAAGACACCTGAAAGTGAAAATGCATCCCATGAAATTCATGATGAGGACACAAGGAAGGTGAATCAAGAATGGAGAAACTCCAACTTTGGTTTGAAGACCAACCAGATTCCTAATATTGATATGAGGAAGTTTGATGGCAAGGACCCAATCACATGGATACTTCAGATGGAGAAATTATTTGATCTCCATAATGTGCCATATACACAAAAGGTACAAATTGCTTCTTTATATTTAGAACCTAATCAATTTGTATGGTATTGATGCCTTTGTTCTCGCAAATCACTCGTCACTTGGACAATTTTCACGGAAGAAATGATAGCACACTATGAGGATACAAGGAGTAATACCTTCTTTAGCCAATTGATAAATCTCAAGAAAAAGAGTTCAGTTCTCGAGCACATTGAGAACTTCCAAAGATTGAATATAAAGGTAACCGATATTCCAAATGAGCACTTGATTGATGTATTCATAGGAACTTTAAAAGATAACATTCAACATGAGGTTTTCCTTTGGGAACCCA